>QVNW01003327.1:0-23616 GCA_014825475.1 Pseudomyrmex flavicornis
TTACACGCTAAATCTTCGCGGCCTATCAAAAGCCAGCGATGCGGCGTGTTACCTACACACACCACCGCAGTTTATATTTTATTTATAGCACACGCGCACTCTCTCCTCCGCATGTGTGTGTATTCCGCGTTTGTATCTTTTGAATTAATAAAGCGACGAATCCTTCAGCTTTCCGCTAACTCGTGCGCGATGCACAGACAAAATAAATCACAGCGACGAAGAACGAATTACATTGCAATTTCGCAAAACGATGGCCTGTTCGGATAAGAGGGTCGTTAAAACTTGACAAGCATATGTACAATCTTTTAATTTGTTAATGACGTGTGTCTCGACCGGCCGCAGCACACAGTTTTCGCAAGAAGTAATTCTTTCGCGCCGTAAAAAAAATTGAATTTTGTGACAGGTAAATTTCCCACCTCGTATCGTAATTTACTTTTTATATTAACGACAACACGGTAACGCGTGTGTAAAAAAAAAAAAAAAACAAAAATACATGTATGTACGCTTTTAATATATGCAAATACGCCGGATATATATATTTCACGCCTCGAATCGCGATTCGATCGTTTGTTGCTATAAATTCGTAATGATCTCAACTGCGTGCCGCGCGGCTCTCTCTCTCTCTCTCTCTCTCTCTCTCTTTCTGCATATAATTCTTTATCATAACTCGCACACTTTTGTCGCAAGTTCACGGACGTGAAGAGAGACGAGATCACGTGCGAAGGCACGTTTAATTTGTTTGTGCGAGAGCTCGCGCGCGACGCTCGTCGCGAATTGGCGCGTTCGTTCGACAATACCGGCAAATTATGCAGCTGCGTGCGCATGTGCGCGCGTATTATTATATATGCGTCGCAACTCGAGCGTCGTCGCACGCTACATTCGACGAGCTCGACAACGGCATGTGCGCGTTATAAATTGCGCCCAGCATCGTTTAATTCGCGAAGACAAAAGCGCGAAAATAAAATAACAAAAAAAGAAAACGACATTGTGTCGATCGGACGCGAAATTTAATTGAGACGTACGCGAATAAAATCAATACAAAATGGTATTTAATACAAACTAAATCTCTTCAAATCACACACACACACACGTAATTTTATGTGATATTGTTTTAAAAAATATATAATTTTGAAATTTGTGACATTGTTTCTCACACACGACAAAACTCGTGTACCTAAAAAAAAAAAAAAAAAAAAAGCTCTTCGCGTTTCGCCGCTGTAAAATCGATCGCACGTCACGTACAAGAACAATTCGGCCGCGCTTTAACGAGACTAATTATCCTCGTTAAGCGATTAGGCCGTCGTAAAAGAGAGCTTGCATCGTTCAGCCAGTAGATAGGATCTAAACGTTTCCGTCACATCAGTGTCGGCCGCGTCCTTAACTCACTTATATAAGAGTTCATTGCGAATTGCGAGACGTCAACTTGCAACTTGCCCCCGGCTCTCCCCTCTCGCGACGCACAAGAAAATCGCGCTGTTTGCAATTTCTCGCATCGCAATTGTACGTTCGTGAGGTAATCATTTTGATGGTTTAATACAGCGGACGATTTAACAAAAATTCCTTTTTTTTTTTTTTTCTTATTGCGCGTGTGCGCATCATGCGCCGTTCTCAGTACTCTTGATTATGCAAATAACATTCATTGTGTTTGTCTAACGACACAATTAATGAAAAAAAAAAAAAAAAAAAAAAAAAAAAAAAAAAAAAAAAAAAAAAATGAAGACGAAACGCGGCGATATAAACGCGGTTCTCGAATCGCGGCAACCTGTGTATCGATCCTTTTTGTCTTGGTTCAATGTCAGGTCGAGTGCTCGACCTCAATGAGACTCGATCGCGACTTAAACGCTCCCGGAGAGGATCTCGCCGACTTCCAATCAACGACGGAACAATGTCACCGCGGAATTCACGAAGGCCTTGAAAAGCGGCTCCCGCGTCGCGTCGCGCCGTATAAAACGGGATCTGTTTTTAAACCGCGCGGATGAGGCTCCTTCTGTTCCCGCGATCGAGAGCGCGCGTAATAGAATCGGATTTCTCCGCTGTACGGCACGTACATCTGCATATTTATCGGGTCGCAGTAATGTATCAGCCGATAACGACAGATGCGCCCGCGCTGTTTTTTCTCTCGTACAAAAGAAAGAAAGAAAGAAAAAAAAGGAAGACCAGACGCGGCGTAGATAAAAAAAAATGACATTCCTCCGGGCGCGCGATTATCTAAATTCGCAACTCGAATTTTGTTTGGCTCAAGCGTGAAAATTTGCGATCGCAAATTTTTCTACTCGCGCGCGCTTATCCATTCGCACACACACACACACAACAACGTTTTCGAGAGCACGCATTGACTACGTTATCGTGTGTGTTCGTATATAAATTGCAATTTAACGTTAATACACGGTGTGTATTTGTTATACATATATTATTCCCGCAATCTCATTATTACGTAAACGCGGTTAATGAAAATTTTAATCACCATCGCCGCAGAGAACGCGACGCGCGCGAGAGCAACTGCGACCCGCCATTACATGTGGGACAAATTACGCGGCTTTGTTAATAAGCCTATACGTAAACGAGTCGAGAAACAATTTTATATGCAAATGTATGTGTGTATGCGCAACCGTATGCGCATACGTATGCCACTGACCTATATTTCTCACGGTCGGTTGTAGACTCTGGAGATCACGATCGTTGCGCACACGTGTACACATCGTCGCAGCGCCATTCCGTGTGCATCCTGCATGTATCCATTTTCGCGCTTCGCCCAATGAAGAAAATTTGGAACGTGACCGAACAACACACAGAACCGAGAGATCCGAGGTGACCGCATCTCTCTCTCTCTCTCTCTCTCTCTTTCTCGTGAGACCGACGGAATTTATATTTACCGCACCGGCACTTGGCCAGCAAACTCCTAAGCGTCTGATCTAATTTGTCAAATAATTTATTCTATTTTTTTCTTATCAAACGAAGAAAATTATATTTGTATTCTCTAGAGAGAGAAAAGGAAGAAAGAACGATTAACGTTTTCCGTGCTTCATTTCCCCGATATTTCGCACATTTCCGTCGTTCTGCGCGAAATATCGGGGAGAACAAAAAGGGAAGAATCTCGCGCGCGAAAATGATCGCCGAGTCGTGATACGTACGTACGTCGTTCGCCGAACGCGCGCGGGCGTTGATGCATCAATTCGAGCCCGTGAAAACTGGCCGGCCGGCCAGTCTCGTAAAAGGCACAGCGGCTTAATCCTCCGGCGTACATTTCTTTTTACGCGCGACCATAAAACTGCTGACAGTTCCGGGATTAAGGGATTACCCTTCGGGACACACTGGACGTTCCTGTCGCTTCCGTTCGAACGTCGGCCGCTTTTTACGATCCCCCAGTGAAATTCGCGAGCGTATCCGATTGGGGCGGGGAAGAACACCGAGGGATCGAACAGAGAGAAAGAGAGAGAGAGAGAGAGAGATTGGCGTTGAATGCGCGAACGAGACTGTGTCTTGACCGGAAATTGCAACGGGCGTAATTTTCGGGCTGGGTGCGGAGCAAGAGAGAGAGAGAGAGAGAGAGACGGCGCTTTGTTACTCCGCAATGAAGCGAGTTCCGAGTCCGTTCGAGTTAATGTAATCAGTGCGCGGCGAAATTACACGTCTTCCGAGATTACGGCGCCGTTTGAGAGTGTTATATTTCACTTTTTACCATAAAGGATAATAACGCGATTATTATCACGCAATAAGACGCGATTTATGTACACGATGTGTTTTCCGACGCAAAAATTACATATTTTTATAATAAAGCATCGTATCTCGTCGTCGTCTGGACGATTAAATTACACGTAACCTTGGCACATTTCATGACTTATTGCATGACTTTCGCTCACGTGTGAGCGTCTCGTTCCCTTTTTTTTTTTTTTTTTTTTTTAAAATACGAGGACATTCGACGGGAGGACGTTGATCTCCCAATGATCTTTTTGCCAGAGAGGCGCCACGGGATGAGATATGTATCGCGACGACGACGACGACGACGAGCGTCGCTCTCTCGATGTGACAAGAGGAAGGCCGTCGCTTCGTCGTCGCGCGCAAAGGCCGAGATGTTTCGAAAGGTAATAATAACAAAGCGCACACGCGAAAGAGCAGAGCAAGTACGTCCACTCTGCGGGATCTCTCCTTGAACGAAGTCCTCCACACCGACCGGCCGGAATCGACAATCTCAAAACAACGGCCTTCCTCCACGCATCCTTAAGGACCATTTTCGTTGCGACACAAACCATTTGGCTTTTCGGCCGCGGTAATCGTTCACGTGACATTGAACAGTAATTAGAAAACGATTAATAAACGACTCAAGTTTTCGTTAAATAACGCAACAATCTCTCGTTATTGCGTCATTACATCGCGCAATTTAATAACTCACGTAATGACGACGGGAGTAGCTCGAATTTGCGAAAAAAGAAACTGCCGTGCTTGCGCGCAAAACGCGAAATCCTGAGTTTCTTTTCTCTGAACGATTTTGGAATGCTAATTTTGTTTTGCGACTGATCTACGGTGTCCGTCGCGGTGATCTAAGCTTTGCGATGCGTATATATATATATATATATATATATATATATATATGCGGAACAACGCTGTTTCGGCGAGAGCCAAAGGTTAAATCCCGATTTTACGGACGAGCGGGAACCTCGACGAGCGGCGAAACGCCGAAGCAGCGCACGTGCGCGCAAGACTTTTTACGATTGAAGCAGATTATGCTGCGCTAACAGAGAGGCGTGCACACGCTTCGCGGAGTCTAAACTAGTTTAATACGGTCCAATTAATCTAATCAGCCCGATCGTTATTCGACTCATATCGCGCTTTACGTAATACTCCGTCTCTCTGTTTTGCTTGTAAACACGCTCGCAGATTGGCCGTGTATCCAGCCTTCGCGACGACGCAAAATATAAAAAGAAATCACGACAGCGCTTCTCTGATTGTGTCTAAAATAAACACGTCTATCTATTTTAGTGAACTCGCATCACGTAACGGTTATCAAAACAGTTTTCTTCGATCGGAGCGGAGAGAGAGAGAGAGAGAGAGAGATGATGGAGAGGCGTCGATATTATCAAATTTTGTATACGAAAAATAATAAACTATATGAAATGTAAAATGTAAACAAACATTCAAGAAATTGATGAGAATTAGCAACCAATAAAAACGATTAACAATGTGGCCAGGCGCGATAATGGCCTGCTGCGCAATATTAATCAAGCGTAAAATATATGTTACACATATTTTAAATTCGAATTAAAAATTCAATTCGAAAATCTATATCGGACGCTCAAATCCAATAGCGCAATATATACCAGCGAATATATATATACGAACCCTGCCCGACCTCATTTGTGAAATTAATTATTCTTTAAATAAATTTAAAGAAATATAATTCAATATTTAAAATATTTAATTTGAAATAATTTAATTTGAATTAAAACTTTTTGTGTAATTTGTTTGTTATGCATAATTAATATTGCGCGTTTACATCAGCGCTTGGCTTGCTTTCCCAATTATATTGTTATCCGATTTACTACTGATTTATCAATTTATTTATTGTTTATTCATTTCCGTTTAAACTTCTCGAGATCATTCTGTGAATTTATTTGTGTGTCATTAAATAAAAACAAACGTAGAAATTATTTGCACGAAATTATTCGCGTCCGAGAGCGCGTTGCGTTTCCGACTCGCGCTAAACTTTCCGCCGATTTGCACCGGAATCGCATTACACGCGTCCTCCCTCTCGCGATGTCGGCCGCGATAACGCGGGTCGTCAGTTTGAAACCGGGGGGGCGGAAGAGGGTTGAAACAAAGCCAGGCGTGAATTCGTAAATGGACGGTAACACGAGCGTGTGCGCATCAGCGATGCCTCCGCAAACGCGATTGTCTCCGCGCAATCTGCATACCTAAGTACACGCGGCCGAGTGCTTGCACACCCACTTGACCCATTTACCCGATGACCTCGTCGTGTCGCGGGACGTTTCCGAAGAGGAGCAAGTATCCGCCTAATGGCGCGAGCGAGCTTGTCTTTCCCGTCGAGAAAGAGAGAGAACTCCGGCCGATTATCCTGACCTCGTAAAACAACATTACGCGAACTCGACGCGCGGCAAAGAAGTTTTTGCCTCATCGAAATTACAATATGTACTGGACGTCCGCTGTGGCAACAAAAACAGCGATAAAAATAAAAAAAAGACAAATTCCTTGATAAATGTAAGAGCATATAATAATCTTTTATCTCTTTAAAAAAATAAAAAATAAAAACAAAAACAAGATGTTCAAGAAACAAGGTATAAAAAGAGAGACAGATATAAAGAAAAGTCGTGAAACACAACACATTTTCCGAAATGAGGTGTCCGGAAAAGTGTACATCGCAAACGCGCGCGAGCGTGTCCATTTAAGTTTCGTCATAAAGTCGACCGAGAAAGTCCTCCTTCTCCTCCTCCTCCTCCTCCTCCTCCTCTTTCTCCTTCCCATTAGAACTCGCGACATTGGGAGCGCGGACTCACGCGCGCGGCGGCAACTTTTGAAGTAAAGTACTTACGCGACATGTGTACCTACTCGAAATTTCTTACGCTTTCCGCGCTCCTAATAACCCGTGGTAAGTAAATTTCCGTGGATTTTGTTAGAAATAGGTAAGTAGAATATACGAGGCGCGACGTCATATTCTTCTCTCTCTCTCTCCGCCCTTTTCCTCCCTCTGTTTCCTCTTCGTCCTTCGGTAAATCGGTCAGCCAAATCGATTCCTCGCGCCAGGCAATTTCGAAACGCGAGAGAGAAGCGGGAAATTCGAAACGAACATTTAATCAAGAAACTTCCGTTCGAGAAGGAGACGGGAGGAACGGTTTACGCGCTGTGCATTTTCTTGTGCCGAGACTCCAGCCCGAAAGGAATACCTTCTTGGGCGCTCGCCGTCCGAGAAGGATCTTGGACACGTATCCGCGTCGTAATTCCACGGACGTGCTCGAGGTTGCGAAGATCTTCGCGTGATGCAGAGATTATTCCCGCGCGATCAAGATCCTCGAGCCGGAAATTTTTGCGAGTCGCGTCCCAAGTTTTTGAGAAAATATACAATCGACATCGAATCCAGCTACGCTCCCGCGGGATTAAAATCGAGATTACCGAACACGCTCGTGAAGGAATTTAACGAAGTAAAGAGCACAATCAACAATCGCGCGTCGTGAGGTTGTTCGCTCCTGAATATTAACCAGATGATGAATAATGCTAACGAGACGACGAGGTGTGTACAATTAATTCGTCACACGAGAATGTTGTTGTCGTGTGTTGTTTGCGTTATACAAAATTAACGCGCATCGTTTGTGACGATTACACTCTCGTAAATTATGCGAAATACAGAGAGAAATAAAAATTCTCACGTAAGACACTCCCGATGGGAAGTGAATTATTTTCTAACAGAGAGAGAGAGAGAGAATTTCTCGTTAATTCTCTCAAAGCCAGGGACTTTGCTAAACGCAAAGGACGCGTGACGATAACGCCGCAGGACACAGCGCTATATTTCCAGACCAGTCGTTCGAGCGCGCTTTCGAAGGTGAGGATCTCGGGAATGCGATCTAAATTTGCGGTCATCTTGCGCGCGTCTTTGTGTGCGCGCGAGAATATACGTGTATGTGTGTGTCGATGTACATGTATCGTCTGTATGTAACGTATGTACATGCACATATGTATCCGATAGCACAATCGGCAGCAGCAGCTCGATGGCATAGATGCGGTGGCGACGGCGCGTCCCGCCCCGACCCTGCTGTTATGCACACACGAGCACCCCCGCATAAAGGGCGGCGGCGGCGGCGGCGGCGGCTGCTCCTTTGTTTCTCTCACCCGTCGACATACAGGAGCCGATCTACCGGAACAATTGGGCGTGTTGTACGTTCATTACCGATCCCCGAGCTTCGATGCCGCGTGACCTTGATCGCCAATTTCATCGTCAATTTTTTTCCCCGCAGAAACGAGAAAACGGATTCTCGCCGCGAAAAGTTTTCTTTCGTTTTTTTTTCCGCGCGGAGAAACGCGCGGAATCTCACTCGCATGGAATTTCGTTAAGTTTCTTTATGAGAAAAAAAAACACACACACACGTACGGTTTTAGCTATTTCGGAGGTTTTTTACGTGTAGTGTTCTCTCGATAATTTTGCCGAAAGTTACGAGTTTTTACTCGGGAAGGAATTTTTCGATTGCATTTAAATGTTTGGAATACGCTGGTTGACATCTCTCTGCACAAAAAACAAAAAAAAAGATAAATAATTTTGTATTTATACAGAGAAACGTGGTTCTCTGTAATTTTATACCGAAAGTTGGAAGTTTCGTGGCGAGAATATACACACACACACACACACACACATAAGTGAAACCTCCGTTCTCTATTTTTCGATGGTGCATTTAAATGTTCGGAGCACGTTCTTCGGTCGAGCGCGATGTGTCAAGAAGCAAAACTGGCAGACGTACAATGTGGAAGTCGTTTGCATTACTGAAGTAAGTGGAATAGTAACTACACAAAAGTATAGCGAAACTTTTTCGCGGATTTTATATTTTATGAGAGACGCGCGCACGCGTGTGCGACTTGTGCACACATGAACTTTTATACACACCCACCGACTCCGGAATGAGAGTGATGCGAGTTACGATAATTTGTATGATTTGTACACGTTTCGCTCGGTAATACAATATTGCGCAATAAAAAAAAAAAAAAAAAAAAAAAAAAAAAAACACCGTACTTTTGTTCTGATGCAACTGACGCACATCAGACACGTTGTCAATAAAATATTAAAATAAAAAATAAAATGAAAAGACTCGCAAACTTTTCAAAGTTATTTAAAATAATTGAAAGGCCGTTGTGAAAACCGACGCTAATGTAAATGCGCGATATTCGAATGGATATCAAAAATTGCTGGTGAATTAATAAAATTAATTGATTAATTAATTAAAATTAATAAACTAATTAACTTCCAAAATTGTTTTTTTTCGGGAACTTGTTCGAGAATATTAATTGAGAAAAACAAATCGAGATCAAAGGTCCACCGTTTATCGAAATAATCGAGAAAATGTTATTTATCTCAAGGAAACATCGACTTCGAATGTTAATCGGCTTGTTCGACTTTAAGCTCATTTAAGAGAATATTGAAGAGAGACATCGAAATTATTATTACGAGTTAATCGTTCTTTGAGAAACAAAACCTCCCCGTCTTGTTGGCGATCGCAAGTGCGCGATAATCCACCGGTGGCACGTGCGCGCGTCGAGAGAAGGCCGAAGGAGAAACTGTGCCATCGGATAATTATCTGCCGAGTTCCGCGACAACGATGCGCGCCGAATTGTTCCGCCCGTACATTTATGTTGCGCATCTCCATTCATACACACGCGCGCGCGCAAACAGCTACATCGATACATATCGACGATCTATTCAACAGAGCGCGCGCGCATCTATCGTTCGATCGAAATTAGGATACGCCTCGGAAATGACGCGTCGCGCACGTCTGCTCCCGATGTAGCTGTCCCAACCAAGACACGATTCGGAAATTCATAACACGGTTGTGTACGTTACACACGGCCGAGATCCGTGTGGTTGATTACGTCGCGCTATCAAAATCAGGC
This sequence comes from Pseudomyrmex flavicornis, assembly GCA_014825475.1. Taxonomy (NCBI): domain Eukaryota; kingdom Metazoa; phylum Arthropoda; class Insecta; order Hymenoptera; family Formicidae; genus Pseudomyrmex; species Pseudomyrmex flavicornis. The sequence continues at coordinate 9,604 of QVNW01003327.1, forward strand.
CGCGCGAGCGAACAAACTGCACGTTTGAAAACTGCGTCAAAATCCATTTTTGACAAAGTTGAATGGCAAAAAATAACAAACAACTTACGAGGAATTGTTAAGTAATAAACGGCGTGTAACAATATCTGGAGAAATGCGAGGCGAGCGACACAAAAATCGAGCTGCTCGATCGTATAGTCCGATCGTAAAAAAAAAAGAAAAAATCCGCGGGATTCGGTAAAGCGACAGCACGCTGTGAAAGACAGCGAGGCTGAAAAAAAAAGAAAAAAAAAAAAACAAAGCACGTGGATTCCCGGCGATAAAGCAAACAAATGCGCGGAGCTTGAAAACTCGAGCGGTTGGATTATTTATGGTGTCGGACAACCGAGTCTGGCCCAAATCCGAGCGGCGATTTACGGCCGGTGAGAGGTCAGGGTCGGGACTCGTAGAACGAGTCGGCGAGTTCGTCAGTCGCGATATAGGTGATGGCTATTTAATAAACTTTCCCTCTCATTTTGTGTGAAAAAAACTCGGTGATCGCAAAAGATTGAATAACGAGACGCGCGCGGGCGCCGGATAATTGCGGGCCTGGCGGATAAGTCATTAATTTGCGATCACGTAGCGCTTGCCGCGGTATTTGTCCGACGACGAGTCGCTCGCTGATACATCAAATTTTCGATACCGTTAAATCGATCCTCGGAAACGAATCGATTTTACACCGATCCGTCGCTTTCCGAATAATATGTTTTTTTTTTTGCTCACCGCTTGAGAAGCGCCTTTTAAATTAAGGTGACCGTTCGCACTGATTTTATCGGACAGTTTTCTGATTCTTGACCCTCGATTAGTTTCCCGTTCCGATTTGTTCCGATTCTGGTCAATTTGTCCCGAAGTGAAACTTTCTTCTGTCACAATGGGAATTTTCGAAGGTCAAGAAGGTAAGTTAAACTCTGGGGAAGGATCATTAATAACAAAGATAAATAGCGTCGAGATATTTAAAAACTTGGCGACACAAAAACAAATTGCAAAAGAAATTTCATAGCTTTGAAAAGTCTCAAGAGATGAAGTTAATATTGCATGTATACAAAAATTCTTTGTACCTTTGCGACAACAACGCGCACGCAGACATGTAAATAGCATCCTCTTCTCTCTTTCTTTCTCTCTCTCTCTCTCTTTTTGCTTGCTGTCAAAAGTGAAGTGTTCCGGAATTGGCGAGAAAGTACTTGCACTTTAAATATTAACACTTTACTTTTACCGCGAAATATATTTGCGCGTCCGTGAAAACACATCGTCAATCTTCGACGCGATACGCGCGCGATAATGCATTAGATATAGGAAAAGTCGAGAGCGATAATCAAAGAGTACTCGCGACCGCCATCTGCTGGACACGTTTCACACTGTATAGCAACTGTGCGAGGTCTTATCCCCGATCTTATGGTAAGCAGCGGTTATTTCATTTTATCGAAATGATCGATAATTCTCTTACTTCGCGCGATATGTTTGTATATTGCCGCGTCCGTCGCGGCAATGTGCCACACGGTGCAAACGTATCTCGACGAGTAAAACCCCCGGCTAAAAGTCGGCAAATCGAGTTTACGGAACTCTCACTACGGTCATTAATAGAATTTTTGCAAAGCGGCTCGTCGCGTGACGGCAAACAATTATTGTATACGACTTTTGTGCGTGTGTGTGTGTGTGTGTGTGTGGAGCGAACGATGTAATATCGCAAAAGTCTACGTTAACCAGTTACGAGTAACGTAAAGCTGAATGCGAGAAATATACGACGACAATGAGAAAACACAAGGGGGATTTAAATCAAACGTAAGATATTATATAGCTGCGACGACGCGCCGCGAACAGAAGCTTCTTAAGTTAATCCTCCTCTAAGATAATTTCATTGTTGTCGCTGCGAGGTCTATTTTCTTGAGCCGGCGAGAATTTGTAACACTAGACACGACATTTAGACACGATGATTAGAAAATAGATCCGAGGCTGCGAGCGCGTTTTCTGGCGCATCGAGAATTTTACATCGATGATATGTTGTAAACAAGCTATTTGAAACTAATATCGTTCGCGATGTGTTGCGAGTAAACTTGAGAAACAAAAAATAAAACAATTGACGACACAGATTTCCTCTGCGTCGTCTGGTGTTAGATTTCTTTTTTTTTTTGTTTCACCAAGAAGTGCTAATTTTGACGACGCCATCAAAGCGGCGTTTATTACCGCCCTCGTTCTTGAGAGAACGAGAAATAAACTTACGGCCGACACGTACGAAATAAAATTGTGTTTACGGAGCGCTAGCAAGAGGGCGGACGATTTCTCGGAGATAAAAATGAATCTGTCTCGCCGCTACCATAAATCAACACCGATAATGATACTCACTGCCAGGCGAATCCGCCGGTGATGCCTTCGCGCAGCCGATCCTTCAGACTCCGTTGTCTGGAAGGACCACCGGTGGTGATCTCTTCCGGTTTTACGGGCGGCCCGCCACCGCCGCCGCCGCCGCCACCGCCGCCACCACCGCCACCACCACCAACACCACCTGCGGCACCACCGCTCCCGAAGAACAACGCCATTTGTTTCTGATTAACGTCGATCGTCGAATCGATATACTCGCGATATCTCTTCGCGTTTCGACGCGGCTTCACATCGCGCCTCGAATCGACGTGATCGCCAACACTGTCGTATCCGACATACCGAGACTCGGGAATTCACTTGATTCTGTATTTCTTTTTTTCTTTTTTTTTTCTCGAGTGGCGTTCGAGATTTCGATTCGATCCAATTTTCGATCGGAAACGTTTTTTTTTTTTTCGAGTGACAGATAAAACGACAGGCACTACGCGCGGGAGAAAGTTTTCTATATATAGCGCGTTATCGCGGGATCACGCGGCGCGTGAGAGGTCAACCGATCCGCGAGGAGGATCGGCCGATCGATCTCGAACTTCCACTGGTATTGTTTTCGCCGCCGGGCGTGTCGCGGTGTCGGACGCGAACGGTTCGCGGCCGAGACGACATCTGATGATGATCCGGTTGTCGGGCGAAACGACGTCACTCACCTCTCTCGCGTTTCTCTCCGCGTGTCGCCGCTACCTCTGACATCATGCCAATTGCCACCGCGAACCAGACCGCGAGTCTCAACTTATACAGGAGCGACCAAATTCGGTGAACCTAAGCGTTGACATAATAATAACAGGCGTCGCTAACGGCTAACGAGCACGCGAATCGCAACAGCGCAATCGCTTCGCGCGTCCAAAACAACATTTTGATTGCCGACCGATATCGTTTCGGAGGAAAAATGCGAATTCGCGCGAGCGTTCGAAGAACAAAACGTTTGGAAACTCGAGAAGCCACCCGAGAGCGGATAATGTTCGTAATCGACAATGATGGATTATTTTGTCCAGGTTGTAAGACGCGCGCGAAGCAGCAGACGTAGACACGGTAATCTGTCGCGGATAATTGACAAGTAATTGACGTTTTTCGGAGAACGTCTCATTTCTGTAATAATTTTGTAATTCAATTTCTCGTCTGAGGACGATCTTTTTGTGATCAATAACATTTCTAATTTATTAATCGGGAAACAAGTAGTATAATTTTCTAACGCGCGCGCGTTTTAATCAAAGGCTGGATAATAAAATCTCTTTTGTGCGAGAATTTCACCGAGAGATTTAATCGCGCGCAAAAATTTATTCTCTCAAATGTGTATATTATAAAATGATGATTTTATTTTACGCGTTTGAAAAGAGCAGCTTTTAAAAAGGGAGGAGAGAATCGCCGGATAGCTGATTTATCGAGCAGTCTCACAAATTGCCCGTTGTAATAAGATCGCAATTCTCTCCGTCTCGTCGGGATGCATCCGCTATTAATAAATCCAATTAAGATCCGGTATTTAGCCTCCTTTAATTCCGCGAAAAGACGCGGGGCGCTCTTCTTCGAAGAAGAACAAAATAACGAGCGCGATTCGCAAACACTCGGGGCGTCATACAATATCTTCGCGTTATCTCGCTCGCGCGATGCCGACGACGACGACGAAAATTAATACGTGCGAACGCAAAAACAAGTTGTGTCTCGTTGAGTAACTCCCGCGTTTCTCCTTGAAAAGTCGCTACCTAGTGTAAGTGTGTGTAGCGATACACATAATACGAAATTTCGAGTCATTGTCGCACAACAGATGTATTATTTAACCAAGAAGTTTCCACGAGGCTTCTTTAAGTAAATACTACATTACAAATAACATAGTCGCGTTTCTGCTTTACAATCGTCTTTAAGACAGTTTTGAATTAAAAACTGAATCTTGAGTAAATTTAAGAAAATGACACACACACACACATTGCAAAAAAGTCAGTAAATAATAAAAATGTGTTAGATCTCGCGGTACAAAGATCGAAAGCCGCAGAATATGTGTTTCTCGTTAGAAACGTATTCCTCGGTTGTTAGGACGAGTATATTTCATTCTTTTGTCAATTTGATCGTGGTACACGATCGAGAAACGGGGAAGAAAAATGCGCGACGGAGCAATCCGTGAAGGAGCTGTCGGGAAGAGAGGAAAAAAGAAAAAAAAAGAAGAAGAAATTGCGTTGGAAATACCGAGCGAGAGAGAAAACTGATCGTTCAAGATGGATCGAACACTCTTGTTGGACGAAACGCTCGCGATAATCAATCAACAGATCCTCTCGACAGACAGCTCCACTCGTATAGGTAACACAAGGATCTACGAGGATCTATCCTTACAGCTGTGATGTGAAGTTTTTTATGGCGATAAGAAACCCGAGTTTCGGTCGGTAATTTTAATGATGTAAAACTGCGCACTCCCGAATGTAAATCCGACGAAAATGATCGAAAAAAGCAATTTGTCGAATAATTTCAAAATAAAATTGCGTTCGAAGTGGAAACAACAATTCGGAAAAATTAAAGTTTCCGCTTTACGTACGTACGTAAAATTATTTGTACAAAGCACGAATTATCGATTAACAACTCAGCCTTGAATTGCCAATTAAAGCACGAAATCAATTAACGGCGGATTAAACAAAGTGAAACCGCGAAGTTTCATTTCGAAACACGAAATTGTTTGTACATATAAAATACTAACAAATTACAAATCCGCTTTTTGTTTGCGAATCGTCATCATTAAAATTACAAACTCGGGATTAACGTTAGTACAATCCCGGGCGCGAGTATTACCGAGGAGAGAAAACTTTTCATGTATCAACGTGTACACGATCATCTCAATTCTAAAGGCAAGAGCAATCAAATCGAACATAACGACGTCGGTTAAACTTTATTGCGCTGCGCGGCACAGTCAAGGTCGCGGCGCGATGATAACAGCCGATCTTAATTACATGGAAATCAAGTTGGAGGCTTATTGCTTAGTTTAATGTAATGTATAAATGTACGGTTTTATTTGAGACAGCTGGAATCGCTCGGCGGGAAACACGAGAGACAATAATTCAATTAACTAATAACGGTAAATTGCGAGTCGTCAAAGTATCAACTGAAATTAGATAAAGCGGAACGGGAGAGCACGTTCAAAGAAAGAGAGAGAGAGAGAGAGAGAGAGAGAGAGAGAGAGAGAGAGAGAGAGAGAGAGAGAGAGAGAGAGAGAACAATTTCCAAAGAAAGTTCGCTCAAGCACGCTCGACGAATCAGAACAAAAAGTTCGCAAGTACCTACTCCTCGTAATCGCGGTGCGTGTACGGCGAACTCGATATAACTGTTGTAACGTGCGCGCACCACAATCAGGCCGAAACGATTCGACAAAGACGCGAGTCACACGCGAAAGACAGAGAAATAATGATCACCTTTTTTTAACCCTTTCTGTCTCTCTCGGCTCGAGGTCATTCGGAATCAATCAATGCGATTCTTCCCCTGGCTACGTTACAGAGTTCACTGTGCGTTTGTCTATCTTGTCCCTGGAAACTGCCTACGTCAGCGTTTCGAGAGCGCTTCAATGGCCTTGTAACATATACAAAGGGCCGACCTATATAAAATCCCCGCAACAGTTCGAGCCGACATTAAAAGCGAGAGAAAACCCGGGGCTGCGGGAAGTTAAATGTGCCGACGAATTTTCCGAAGCGGAAATTCCCGTCGTTGCCGCGTCCCTTTCCCGCGACGACGACGTGGGCTTTTGTGTAGTCTCGGGCTCAGAGACGTTATCAAGGTTAAGGTCACAATCAAGGTCGGTAGGCAGGCGGGGCCCCCCCGTTAATCCCGGTCCTCATTTCCTCGTGGAGAACACACCGAGCCTACGCCTCTCTCTCACTTCGTGTCGAAAGCCTCCCGGTATTGATCTCGACTTCGCCCGACGAACCCGACCAATCCCAGCTGGCATCGCGTGGTAACACGTTTCGTCACGTTTTCCGAACAACTGAACCGCCGCGCGAATTCCGGCCTCGTGGGCATCCGAAAAATTTCGTGACAAGTCGACATTCGGAATCGCGATAATGTGCTCCGCGCGGAGCACACCATCACAAGCTTTTTTTTTTTCTTCTTCTTCTTTTTCTCTTCCTCCTTCCAATACGTATATACGTTACATCCGGACGTCGTCGAGTCTCGTCCGCGGAAAATCGCGTGACCATTGATCGTCAACAGGAGGGTGAATTTTTTTTTTAACTCCGCAGAGATCGAACTTCCGGCATTCGATTGTTCATTTGCTTTGTCGGGGACACGATTATTTCGCGAAATAATAACGAGCGTCTGCGAAAGAAATATCAACGCGAGGTTCTATTTTCTTTTTTGTTCTCTTTTATCACATAAGCGAAATCAGATCTCGTCGCAAGATATTTTTGCATCTCGAATATTATCAGGTTATCTCGTGTGTATAATTAATGATACGTCGTGGAGAGATGTCTACGTGCAAAAATTTCTTTATGTCAGGTGAAACGCAGTTCGCGACCTTGGCAATATTCGCAACACGAAAGCGGGTCGTTCTCACGAACCCCTTCGAAGCTCCCGGCACTTACGATTGGCCGAGCAAGATGTCCTAGGCATTGTGCGATTGTTTCGGAAAGTAGGCCATTCTCGGTTGCCTACTGCAATCGTCGTAAGGATACCCGCACCTGCGCGCCGCCCGTCGCGCAGAACTGTTGAATGTGCTCAACCGTTGAGCGAAATTTTTCTCAACAAACTTACGCGATATTTAACGGAATCAAATAAGCAAAAATTTCTGTTTGTCAAAAAAAATGGAATTTTTATTTTCTATTTTATTTTTTTATTTATTTCGTGACGCTGTCGTTTCATATTTTTGTCGATGGATGAAAACTTCAGATTATTTTTTATCAAACATGAAATTTTTACGTCTCGCTAATTCCGCTTATTTATATTAAATCACTAAAGTTTTTTTTATCGGCACACGAAAATGTTTGCATCCCTCCTCTCGCGACCTTTACGTGCATTTACGTGAAAGCGTATAATGCACTCGATTAATGCGCGATCTTGTAAAATTGTTACGCGCGTGCATTCAACAACGCTCGGGTTCGAGCGTTTTTTAATGAAAAAACCAGGGAATGAAACAGTGTGTGTGTGTGTGTGTGTGTTTCGCAAATTCGCCGAGTAAATACTGAATTTTTCGCGCGCCATGATGAAAAAAATCACCGCGCGATTCCGCTTCAAAACTGTACAACTCCCGCGTTGTACAAATCCGAAAGGATAAATGGAAATCTCACACACACATTTGTATTTGCCTTACATTAATATTGCGTATACCGAGCTTTTTGAGTGCACTTGTGTGTGCACGAAAGTTATAAACACGAGTGCCCTCCTACTAACAATAGGAAAAAAAACTGCACCTATTGTCAGTGTATTATATGTTTCCTTCTTTTCATCTTCGCGAGAGAGAGAGAGAGAGAGTGTGTTACATTATGTTATTTTATAAAATGTTCTCTCTGTTTCAAAACTCGTCTATCGCGTCGTGTACGGCACACGTTGATGCGCAACAGAATCGAGCAGACTTTGCTGTGACAGCGCAGATAAGAACTTCCCGTAGTCATCACGTAACCGTATCCCAACGGTCTTTCTCTCTCTCTTTCTCTTTCTCTCTCAGTTTTGTATCAGGCACACAAGTTTGTATTCTATCCCGCGAGCGAATCGCAAAGGCATCCTCGGGGAAATATCCTCCACGCGCCACGTACCAAAAAAAAAAAAAAAGAACCCTACCGACACAAACTTGAGCGCCGAATTAAGAGATGTATGAAAAATTCACTCCGATTCCGAGAATTCAATTTCGAATGTTGATACGACGCGTAAACAATTTCGAAGTGTCGAACGTATTGTTTTTTATTGAGCGAAAGACAGAAGAAAAATGAATTTTTCAAGCATCGAGAAATTTTTGAGCAACAAACTGCGTTCGTACCGTCTATAATAACAAGATAAAAGCTAAGAAGAGAAGATCGAGCAATTCTGAAACGAGAAACTCTGCGTCTTTACGTATGTATTACGTGTGTGGTATCGATCGAAGATTTACGACGGCAATTGCAAAACAGCCGTTACGTCGACAGCCCGAGAACATACATATATGTAATATAATAAAAAGAAACGAGGATTACATATGCCGAGCTTGCGTCCAAACACACATTTCCGTCAAAATCGAGATGCTAGTTGCCTCTCCCTCGGGAGATACGTGACCAAATCCCCCGCGGCAAATACGCACGGAATATCAGAGAAGAAAATAAAATTTTATCGAAGACGTCGCGTCCGCGGTGAGAAACAATAGAATCAATTGGAGGGACCGCGCCGAGGGAGAGACCTCCGAGTGTTGAGAGCAAACATGTTAACGCGACCTCTCCCTCTCGCACGTTTCCGTTCAATTTTGTATTATATCTCGGTATTTTCAAAGTCAATCGCGTTGTATTCACTCGCAATATTCGAGCCACAAGTCAATATGTTTTTTATTTCGCCGGGTTTTCTTCCCTCCGTTTCTCGCCTATCAAAACATAAATAAACCCCGCGGAGACGTGTCCTGAGAAGACGCAATTAATGAACACTACGGAAAAGCAGCGATGGCATCGTCGAAAATGTGCGCGAAAAACATTTTGAACGTGTGTTAGGATATATGTCTGTTGGATTATCCGCGCAAAGGATAAATATCAGTTTCCGTCACTGTTTTTATCACGGCGTTCGACACTGATTGGACTCACATTGCCGCACTGCTTTTGACTGCTTTACACAACATATATCACCGGTGAATGTTTTTTTTTTGTATAAACACACACACACACACACACACACACACAAAGTCATGCGTTCTCGTCATGACAACCTCCGCGCTTCGGGGGCGCGCGAAAATGTGCGAAAAAGAAATGGGTCAAACGTGCAGACGGGTCAAACGATGCGGCGCCGACATTAACCCCTATCACAACGTACCGCGACCTATTCATCCACCGCTTCGCGCGTTTACGTTCGCGCGGCAACGACGACGACGACGACGACGACGACGACGATGACGACAACGACGACGACACGGTGCAATATTTTTCGCGGCACACGTACATCGCATATTGGATTACAATGAATCCTCTTTACGGCGCGAAGCACCCAAGGTTCCGCCGCGACCTTTGCCATTATCAACAAAAAAGAAGTAACCCTTTTTCTCCTTCTCCCCCGCCTCTTTCTTTCTCTCTCTCTCGATGTATATCCCGGAGAAGTTTCACGGAAATTCCGTTCTTATTCTCTCGCGGCGCGGATGAATATTTTCCGAACGTCGTTGGATTCACACGCGTTTACGCCGATGGAAAATATTTATATATCCGCGTTTTATTATTTATTATTCGTAACGCGTTTCGCAAGTGTCCTCGCAACAATGTTGACAATATCGGATCGACAGAGAGAGAGACACAAAGCGAGCGATATATCAGACGAGTGAAATTCAATACGCGCTTATTTCGCAGTCTCATTGCGCTCGCGATGAAAATTTCACGTGTTTAATTTATTCCCGCTTTATTAGCGAACTCTTGTTTCGTTTTGCGTGTTTATTCCCGCGACACGACATTGTTCGCGCGATAACGAAACAATAGAGAGAGAGCCGTCGCGTGGCCGCGACGCGCTCGCTGCGAATCCGACGATAATATCACGCAACGAGCGTCTCTTCGCTGCACCTGCTGGCTCGCGCGTCTCGTGCACCGCAGACGACGTTCACATGTAAATGTCCCTCTCCTCTCGCCCCTTCCCCTCTTGTTATTGTACGAGATGTCGCGACAATATAAAAATGACGCAGCTGCGTCCGCTGAAATTCGTCCCGTTGCAGAGTGTGCTCGACGTCCCGTGAGGAAAAGAGAGAAACCGAAGGGAGAGAGCGCGAGTTTTGGTGGGAAAAATGTGACGAACGTATGTACGTACATATATCGCGAATTACCCCGCTTTGTCATTAGCATTTTTCGACGTGCGTCTGCGATACACGTGCGCGCGTTGCACGAGAAAAATACTGTAAAATCAGGAAACGCGTGCACGCGATTGTTTGTTTGCGGCGCCTTTTTGTCTTCCGCGGAAAATACGTTCCGAAATTGAAAATTGGTATTTCTTTTGTGCGCGACGTTCATTGTGTGCAAAATTCAAACAAATGAAATAATTAATTCCCTCGCGCGCAGCGCGAAAGCGGAATTAGTACATACCTATACTTCGTAAATAAAAAACTGATTAACGATGAAATCTTGAAAACGTTTTTGCCGAAAAATGGTTTTTTTTTTTTTATTAATATAAATATCGTCCTAAAATTCGGAAGTTGACGAAAAAAGAAAAATTATATATTAGAGTGGCTCTTATTTACTCTTGGTGAAAATTCTTTTTGATTTATTTTCGCGACATCCCGAAAATGACTCCAAACGTACTTCTGATTCAGATCTACTTTTGTTTAACGTTGTTTTTCGTTGTTTGATATAATCAAAAAGTTGGAAGATAATCAAATAAAATCGATTCATTACGCATTTAAAAGATTTTTTTAATGTTTAAGGACTCATGGACTTTTTTCCTTTTATGCAATGGGGAGCTTTTTCACAGACTAATTTTTCAGCAATTGGAATTATTCTAGAGGGTGAAGAAAATTCAAAACCTTAAAATAAAAGCCTACCCCACAAAATATACACACTCTTAACGCGTGTACATTTTCGAATTGAAATTATTCGCTTAAAAAATCCGACTAATGTGAAGAATTGCATTATCACAAGTTTTGCGCGTGGCACGTATAGAACACGACGCACGTGATGGGAAAACGACGAGCTCTTCCGCCCATTTGTATCATTATTCCACGTGACGTGGGGTCATTTTTCATCAAACCAAAATTACAAACATTAATACAGATCGTGTGTCGCGATGCATCGCGCGCCGCAATATCGGCACGCTGTCTGCGGTCGCTGAGAGAGAAAGAGAGACAGAGAGACAGAGAGAAAAAAAACAAGACGGACGGACACAAAGTGGGGCGCGTTAATGAATTTCCTTATCAAATCAGAGCAGCGTCGTACCACGAGTCGCTATTATTATCTCTCCTATCGATCAATACCGATGTACAGCTCGTGGTGCACGACGACTTGCAAATAACATCAAAACAACTCTGCGCAGGAACCGCGTCGTTCGCGGACACACACATCGCGATGTCCGTGTCCTGAATGGAAAACAAAACAAAAACAAAAAAAAACAAAAAAAAAACAAAAAAATTCGAAGAGACAACGCGGAGAGAGAGATGCGCGCGTTTTTCGCGCGGAACGGTTCACGTTTTTAATTGACATCGAAAAGAGGAAAAAACGAATGGGAGGATTAAGCTTCGTGTATTCTCGCTCGCGCTAAACGCCCGTCTGTCTGTCTGTTTTTTTTTCATTCTGACATCGAATGTACGTCTTTTGCGACAAATGTGTCTCAAAGCAACGTGCGCGCACGATGGAAAAAAAAATTCCGCAAAACTCGATCGTTTCTCGCGAAGTTAATTATTCCTCTAACGCAGTTTTCGTCGGAAACTCGCCGGCCATATTTTTTTTTCCCCCACCGTCAATCGAGAAGATGGTTTTTACATGTTTCCAGACATTATATGCATAGTAATCACGTCGGCCATTGTTTCATGTAAATTTAAATTGCCTTATGTAAATAAACGAAGAGTTTCTCGAAACAATAATTCATTTGCAAGTGCAAATAAATTCAAATATACGAATAATAATTACAAAATGATTTTATAAATTACATTTTAATTCGAATTGAATTTCAATTCGAAAATATACATTTCAAACGCTCTAGTTTGCACCGCGCAAATACGTAATTCGTTTGTTCCAATAATTCATTTATTCCAATATTTACAAACTTTCGCGAGATACACAAGATATTATGCGCTCGAAGATGGAAAAATTGCGAGAGCAATTTTTGAGAGAGCAACTTTTTGCGTTTAGAAATAAAATGGCTGATGCAAGGCCGCGTCCGTAATATATCTTCTCCACGATTCACGTGATCGTGTCGCGTGGAAACATCTGGATGGATTAATCGTCTTTGCGCAAGACGGTTTCATTAATCGCGACAATTTCGCCCACATACACACGCCAATTTTCACACAACCTGTGTTTTTCTCCTGCGTCCGTCGTCGGATGAATTCCATTAGGATTGGAGACACGCGACGCGGTTTAGGCCGCGGAAGACAAATCGAACGGCGTGTATTACAAGGCATTTAATGGAGTTGTCGATCAAACACAAGCGGTAAATGCAAATCGACGCCTTGTGTAAATTTGTCTCGTTAATCGCGAGAAACGAATGAAATTTTTCGTCGAAAAATATACTTGGGAACGCATTTATCTCATTTCGCGCATCTATTATTATATTCTTGTCTTTCTTCGAGATTGCTGTCGCGTATTTTGCGATTGTTTTTTTTTTTTATGATCCTTTTGTTCGCGCGCAAAAAGAATATCAAATTTCAAACGGTTTTCGATAGTTGATTAATGGTCGAGCGATTAATCGCTGAAACGAGCGCGTTAATTCCGGTTCTCGGATATATCGCAGGCGTTGTGTTTCGATTTAACGAATTTAATTAGTTTGACTTGGACGACTCTCGTTATTGTGAGCACACAAAGAACACAGAGAGATTTAAACGAAAGGCAGAGGAGAACGGGAGAGGGGGAAAAACGCGTTTCGCCAAGGAATTATTTTGCAACTTAACAATGTGCGCGCTCGAGCGAGTTTTGATATTTCATCGGTCGAGAATCGAGGTCATAATAATTTATAGGGATTAAAACGTGCTTAACCATGTAATATTCGAACGTGAACTGTGAGCGCGCGCACGCGTTTTACAACAATTTCCCCGTTCCCGCAGGAACTCGCTGCAAAGAGAGAGAGAGAGAGAGAGAGAGAGAGAGAGAAGGAATAGCCCCTGCGATTTCACGGGCTTCTGCAGGTGCGCACCACTCCGGATAACATTTAGTTCTTCACGGTCGAAAACTATTAACGAGAATCTCGCGTACACCATCTGTGCGCGCGCCGCGTTAAAGTCGGATTTATTCGACTTCCAATTAACGTTGGACTCGTCACTCTGTTTCAAATCTGCGTTCCCAACTGGATTAGAAATGGGAAATTGCAACACGCAATTCTACTTCGTTCGCTGCATTAGATTGTACGGGTATTTCAGATTTACATGCGAATATCAAGACAGAGAGATCAGAGAAACCAATTAAAAATTGCAATTTAGGTTCTAATGACGATAAAAACTCCTGCTGGTTTTGCTCAACATTCACAAAAAAACAGAACCCAACAGAAAATAAACAAACAAACAAAAATCCTCGAACAATAAGATAATTTTTAATTCGACAGCTATACCATTTTTCAGAAAGTAATTTCTCGTTAAGTCTAACATCTCGAAAGTAGATAAAATATTTTAAAACGTCGGGAAGTATTTTTATCTCAACCCCTTATGCTCAAAGAATTCTTTTGGAATAAAATACAAGCGCGGCTTCAATCGATGCTATACGCGACGCGGGACGCACGTTTTAATTCGATGTTAACGCAAGGCGTTAGGATTATTTCACGTGGGTGAAGGTTATTATCCTTCGCTGGCAGAATTCCAACGGAGTCGAGTGTATTTGAGAG
>QVNW01003328.1:0-15581 GCA_014825475.1 Pseudomyrmex flavicornis
ATGCGATATATATCGATATGCGATATATATCGAAATGCGATATATATCGAAATGCGATATATATATCGATATGCGATATTATGATGTTTTCATAGACAAATTTTATTCCTGTTTAAAACTTTACTTAGTATAGTAGCACTGCATACTATTGCAACAAAAAGATGCAAAAAGATTCTAAATGTTAAAGCGAATAGAATGGAATTAGAAATTCGGGAGATAAGTTAAGAATAAAGATGAGCGACTATATTTAAGTGCAGCTGTTAAAATATTTTGTTTTTGATGAAAAAATCACACGGTCAGACTATTCATATCTAAAGGACTATTAATATTATTGCTTAATTCTTGCTCGAGTGCCATGTACTTTCTTATCTATAGTACATCTACGCTCACGGGGCGCGCCAGCAGTTATTAATCAGCTTAGCATTAGGCAATTTCACAGAAAGAAGTGGATGCGATTGGCCAAGAAGATCATGTACGAATGTTCGCGCTGTTGTAACTTTGTCTTGAGTCATAAGTTACATGTAGCGATCCCGACGATAAGAAAGCATGAAAAATCGAATAGTACAGTCCCTTGTACCGATTTCGCAAGATATCCTTTTTAATAAAAGGGAGAAAAATGTTTGTTATCGATATTCGTAGAAAACGCGAAAAAGAATGAACAAGAAGAGAGAGAAAGAGAGAGAGAGAGAGAGAGAGAGAGAGAGAGAATGAGACAGAATAGTACCGTTCAGTCGATGTATCGCACAAAACGAACCCCGTGTATGCCGGAGTGCAACTGGAGATTAATGGAATTTCCTAAAAGCAAGTTTATGTATTCGTTGGCGCAGATCCGCGCGCGGCGCGGCTCGCATGTTTTGCCGCGTTACGCTGACTCGACGATATTTTCGAAAATCGCGACGCTTGCCAATGCCCGATAAAAGTTTCGTACGGCACGAACGTCCGGCCCGCGCTGCCGCGTCTTCTTTTTTCAACGGATTGTTTATCGCCGCGTATGAATAATGTAATAGAAGTTAAGTGCATCGAGTCTCCCGGGAGGAAGTCGATGGTGATCCCACTCTCGTCCATAAGTACCGTTTCATGCGTTCGCGGAGAGGCGCGGATCTTTTCTCCATCCCTGTCTAACTCGGCGATGTCCATTCTGATATGTTTCTTCCTCACTCTGATATGTCTCTCTCTCGCTCTTTCTCTCTCTCCGGTTGTCATTTTGAAAGCTATCCGCCGACCGCCCCTCGCTGTCAGTCCGACCGTACGTACGTCCGTCCGTACAACCGGCGCACCAACCAACCCACCAACTCTGCGACCCTCCCCAAGTTTAATTAGACGGAAGAGAAGCATACATCATGGTCGACTCCGTGTCCCGACCTTCCCCGGGCGGCGGAGTTGGGCTTTCCAGAATTGTGGGCACCGACCTAGTACTTCCCCTTCGCGTCGTCCTTTCTCCGCGCGTGTACACCTTCGAGAACGAAGTTATGGTACAAGGGGGTTTGCAAAATGACGAAAAGCAATCGCAAATTTTGCCGCAGTTTTAATTTGAACATTAAATTGCAGATAAAATCACACTGAATTTTCTTTTGCTTAAAATTTAATCATATTTGATATTTGATAAAATATTTAATATTTTTATACTTAATATGTGATAAAAGAAAAAATCTGGTGCGTGAAATGTCCGTTGATAAATATAGTTAGATAGCAGAGTCTCAGGTAACTTTAACAATGCGGCAAAAAAGCGGAGAAGTGAGATTGAAGGGCAGAGACTATATATATAATCCATTTTAATTTACCCGGAAGATATATCCGTCTAGTTTGCAGTTTCCCGTGACTTCGCTTCTTCCGCGCTTTGTCGTTCCTTTTATTCTTCAATTTTCTGCCTCCACTTTATCCCACTGCTTTACTGTCTTTGCTGTCACTCCCACTATCCTTTCACTTCATCCTGATACATCGTAATCCTCTTATATCAATGGAAACATTCTACGAAATTATATTTTTGCCGACTCTCTCACTTTACGGCATTTTATTTCACGTGTCGCGAGAATTCGTCGAACACGCGCGAAATCGAAATTGTTCGCAATGATTGTTTATTGAATTATTTACTGACATAAGTCTTTTTTTTTTTTTTTTATTTTATAACGATGTAACTTAAATACGATAATAATCAAGATATCGAGATTTGAAAAATCGTGGAATTATCAGCGTGCGAAGAAATTTAAAAGCTACATCTGCCGTACAGAGCAGATACATTGTCTCCGCAGTTTCCACATTGTCGTAATGGTGGGACGCGGAGCGCAGTCGAGGCAATCAATAAGCTATCTAAGATAAGTAACGCCGGGGTATGTTGCACACAAACCGCGAACCAGCAATGCCATTACCTGCATGTGATAGAGTCCTACAGACCGAAACGTTAACGTCTTTCGCGATTGAGATCGATAATGAAACGCGCTTCATTTGCTGCTCGCACGCCGACGTAGCAATATATCTTGATACGATCTTTAATTCATCTATATCGGCCATTAAGAGGTATGATGCAACACCGGGACGTTACCTACTTCTAATACTTTATAGCACGATAAGGCCGGCAGGTTATGCTCTTATATAGATCTTATTTCTTTACGCTCAAAGAAATCGCACTTATTATAAATAATTTTTGACAGATCAAACGTTGACCGAACGTCATCAAAAGTTATACGGGCAATTTGTTAGAAAATATTCTCTTCAATAAAAAAAAAAAGATCAAAAAGAAAATACGTGGCAGCTATAAGAGCATTGCAGAAATATTAGACTAACTGTACTAGCGTAGGATCACGACTGAGCGCCACTGCGTCAACTGCCGAGACACACACCGGTGTGCCGATTTTCGCGAAACGGCGGCCACAAAAGACGCGGAACTACCTTCCACTCCGGATATCTTAAACAATTTGCATAGACAATCATAGCGGCAGTTTTTTCGGCCGTAAAGGGACTCTCTCTCCGACACTCAACTTGACTACCGCCACGACCCGTCGCGCGGCTGCGGCGGTGCGCCCCCTCCGGTACTACGGGAGCGTTTTATGCCGCCATAACCGTAGCGCGGCATGGCCCACTTAGATCTGCTATCTCGGTCCCGCCGTGGTGTCGCTTGCGTACCGGCTGACATCTATTGTCCCCTTGGCACCCCTGGACCGACTATTATCCACCTGCTTCCGGCACCGCTCGTCCGTCCTTGACGTGTCGTGGGTCAAGGTCCACGAGCCCGGTTCCGTCCACCGTCGCGCATTACATCCGCTTCGTCTCGCGACGCCTACCACGAGGTAAGCAAACGCGCCTCACGCGGACGGGACAATTCTTTCGCAACGCGGAAACCGGCTCCCAGAGGCGACACGACACGCCCGTTGTCACCCTATCGGCTTCGTAGGACGTGGAGGAGACGTTTGCATACATTGACCGGCAGTTTTCCGCTCGAACAAATCCTCGAGCCTTTCGCTTCTTCGAGAGAAGTCAATGCTCTTGCTCTGGGTCTCCCTGTATCGTCCGTTCTTTCGCTCACCGCTACTTTCCTCCCTGGGGATCGTCTTTTATTTCGTCTGTGTTTTTTGATTTTATGTTACGATGTGCCTGCAAAAGAATTCTCACACTCGACGTTGCTACAATGTAAACAAAAAAATAAAAAATTCACGTATCTACAGAAGAAATTCTCTTATTTGCGCTTGATAATGGCGTGGAATTTACACTTATAAAAATTACTGAGATACTTTGTGTTAATATTTTATTTATTTACACATAATATCGTCTAGTGGATAAATATGTGCGCATTTGCTTTTAGTCGAATGAAGATTATTCGTACTACGCGGTCAGTCGCCGAAACCTTCGTCTTTCTAATGCTTGGCTCTCTTTCAACTAAGAGGAAACGTTACGAAGATGACTGTAGGATCAAGCCAGACGACGTAATTTCCTCTCTCGGGATTCGGATAGCTAGCTCGAAGCGACAGTTTCTGTGTGTCCTCTCGGCTCGTCCTCTTCGGTCCACGTTCTACCGTTCTCATTCGCGTCTCTCCCGATGAACTTACAACCTTCAACCTCCGCTATTGGACTGCAGGGCACGGCAACCCCTTTTGCCCAGGTTCTGCTTTGCTTACTGGCGCCGCCTCGCCTCGCATTTGAATATAATACTTGGCCCTCGTCGGGCTCGCGCAATGCTAACCGAGGCGAACTGTAATTATGTTGATGCGCGGCCATTGTTGCGTCCGTTCTGGACGTCGAGTTGAATGCCGAAACTCCTTCTTTCCCTCCGCGCTTCCCCCATCCTCGCCCACTCGCACGTCGCGATATCGCAAACGAAAAGCGGATGCAGCTTCGCTCAACTTCACGACGACGCCTGCGTCGTTTTCTCGCCGCGCAGGCGACTTTTGATGAAGTTCCGCGATGAAGCCTTGATGGCGCGAGTGCGAGACGTCGTGGGCGGTTGGAATATAGCCATCTCGTTACGCGCGTGTCCGCGCGCGCAGGTTGTAAAAACGCGTTTTATTTGAAGTCGCCAACGAAAAGAGAATGTATTCCGCGAATCTCGCGAGTATCGACTGTAAGGGAAGAGTTGGAAACGGCGGTGCGGAAAAAGGAAAAAAATGTCTCTTGAGTGCCAGCAAGATAATTGCAAAAACTGCGAGAAAGGGAGGAGGAGGGAGGGGGAGAGGAGAAAGGACCTTCGCCAGCATCGCCACCAGCAGCGCGTCGATCCTCGCGCGACGATCCTACGTCGAGCTGTGTGCCCCCATCTCTACGTAAGGGGGGTAGTGCGCAGAACTGGGATTAGACTGTCGCCCCGCGACAGCGTAAGCCCCTATTTTTGCGAAATTTATCGCCGTTAATCCCTCAGCCCTCCGCGCCGCGCCGCGCCGCTTCTCCGTTGCCCGTTTTGTTCTCGTCGTGCTCTCCGTTTTTTTTTTTTTTTTTTTTTTTTTTTTTTTTTTTTTAATAATAAAATAGTCCCTCCCCCCTCTCCCGTCTTTATATACACTCGGACGAGCTCGTCGTTTCCCGCCTCCGCTCTCGTTCTCCGTCCGCCAGAAGCGGCACCTACTCTCGTCGGCGAATAATCCTACCAGGATTTAAAACATTCGTATCTTGAATATGCATTCATAGGTTTAAACCGAGGGCCGGCTCGCGTAGATCCCGTCGTCAAGCGGACAGAGAGAAAGGGGGAGGGAAAGTCGTGCTCTCTTGTGAACGTGCTCTCACACGTACGTACGTGTACGTGCTCGCGTATATATCGTGTCGTAACGTGTGTGTGTGTGTATATCAAACGTGTATGCGACAGCGGGCACGGCACTGAGCCCGGTATTAACTCGGCCACTCATTAGCCTTTCTGGTTCTACTTGTCGCTCGACGTAATCTCACGTCCGTCCCGAGCCGAGCGTGTAGGCTTAACTTTGATGCAGCGACACATCACTAATTCTCCCGCCGCCTCTTTGGAGCGCGGCTGAGAACCGCCGTACTGATTTTCGCAGTCCGGCGCTATCAGTCATCCGAGCCATTTATTTTCCCTCTTCTCCGGATCGCTCGGAGTTCCTCGAGTTAAGGATAACTTTATTGCGTTCGTTTCGCGCGCGCGACACGCACGGCGCCACGCTTTTCTCGGGAACGCCAGAATGGATTCGTTACGAGAGCGCGGAGCGACGCGACGGGTCTTGTTTGCGGGTCTTGATTAATCCAATCATAAATGTCAACCGCCGCAGTAGATTATACTTGTCCGCTCGCTAACGATCCTTCGCGTCGTTTGTACACGACGAACGGGGGAGCGTACACGCGATGTGTGTATACAGCGATTTTCTCGCGCTTCGGACGTCGGATCATCGACAGGCGAAACTCCTCTTGACGAAAACGTGCGAGATAACTTTCGTTTTTGCACAAGCGTGCCATTAATTGCGCGATGCTATCGTGATGCACGATCGATGCGTCGCGACATCCCATCATCATCACTCAACCACCGTCCGGTCCAAGACCTTCTTTGGATAATCGCTTAAAACCGTCCGCAATTATCGCAACTTCGAAAGCGCTGGGGTCGGCGAACGTCCCGAGAGGCACCGTAGCGGATTTATGGCGTTGGCTGCGCGCGTTGTTCCTCCGTGTATCAGGACACGGCGGTGAGGACAAAACCGTTGCTCTCGCTTTCTCCCGCTCTTCGGATCCGCGCGTTCACCCGTCGTCGTTAATGATCGTTCCGCGAACGCCAATCCCATTAAGGCACGTTACCCGCGATTCCCGGTAGACCTCTAAATTCCTTCCAGGAGTCTAGGTAACGCTTCCAGGATACAAAGATGAGAAACGGAGTGTGAGGTATAGCCCGAAGAGAGAATCCGGGCTGAAATTCTCTCTCTCTCTCTTTCTCTTTCTCTCTCTCTTTCGGTTCGCATGTGTGTGCGCGCGCACACGTGTATATTCGCGTCTCAGTACGTTGGTTCACGCGTATCGAACCGGGGGGAGAATATCGGTGGCACCCCATTAAGGAGAGTGCTGGACATCTAGTCTCGTAGAACGTAGAAACCCTAACGTGGTCACGGGTCAGAACGGTGATCAAGCGTGTGTGCGTGCGCAGGCTGCGTATCGAATCGTACCTGCGCTTACGGCGCGTACCATCAGGCATCAATACTTGATGCACCTTCGTACGCTCCGCGTCTCTCTCTCTCTCTCTCTTTCTCGCTTTCATCCCAAGCATTATCTTCCACTATGCCGCACGCAGGGTCAGACCGGGAGATGATTGTAACAGCCGGCGGATTATATTATTCACAATACATTAACCCGCTTTCGCGGTGGTCGCGGAGAATGAGTCGGTGAGATCTATGGTCGCGATGAGATGTAGCTCTCGCGCGTGGGGGAGACCGTTTCTCTGTTCTTGCGATCGGGGGAGGCTATGGTGCGGGTACCGTTGGGGTGACACATTGATACAATCGATCTATTACCGCATCGGGCTGTGTCCTCGCTTCAGAGGACAGAGCGCGAGATTTTGATCACGATGAACACGCGCGTTTCTACCTTTTCATCGCGGAAAATGGCTTTCTCGCGAAGATAACTTGCGGTTATTTTGTGATATGTGTATTCACACACACACACACACACACACACACACACACACACACACACACACACACACACACACACACACACACACACACACATACAAGTATTTTTCCTTTTTTGTATCTTTCTCGCTGCAGAAATAGCTTTTCTGCTACGTCTTCGATAAATGTTCTATATAAAGAAGTTCTACATAAATAAAAGTGCAAGTGTGGAATTTTTTTCCAGTCGAGCACGTTTAAAGGTATCGATGTCGACGTATCGATGTCGGTGATTTCAAACGGATCCTCATCACGTGTGTATGCGTGTGCGTGTGCGTGTGTATGTGCGTAGTTAATAATTATTCTTATCTCCGTTCTCATCTCATGCTTGTCCAACAGATCGTTAATCTCGTTAGGCGCGTTCGCAGAAATGACATTAATTGTCCTGACGCTAACAAAATATCAGTCGCCGAACGGTTTTCCACCGATAATAAAGGATACAAAACAATGAAACTTCGAATAAATTATGTCCAACGGACCGGCGTTTGCGAATTACACCGGAAGAGTAAACGACCGTTCGATATATATGCGCCGCCGTGAATTTCTGTGACGTATAATTAACGGAACATTAATTAATAATTATTATATACAATCGTGCATAATTCAAAGCGTGTTTATGTCTCTCGACGTATATAATTTACGAATTGGGTGATTTTACAAGCAGAATTCTGCATTATACATTTCGCGCTTTTGAACTGTGTGTGTCTTGTTTTTCGCGCACATAATACGAGAAATGAATAGCTGTGCGCGCTTAAAAATTCATTTACCGCAATACGTTCCGTTAAAATGCTTCGATTGCAAATGACAGGAAGTTATATACTTGATACAACTCTCGTATACATTATCCCCCACGTAAACGTTCGCCGTTGTCTGTCTTCGTATATGCGTTCTTCTCTCGGCTTTGGCGCGCGGGATAGACATCGGATAGTTCGAAGCAAGTCACGTCAGATTTTTGCGACGTCTTCGCCGGTAGACGACGACGACGACGACGACGGTGTCTTTCTTCGTCGTTTCTCGTACCGGCACCGCCGCGATTGGACGGTTAACGAACCGGCGAGGCGAACGAACCGCGGCAGCGATTCGCCACGCGCTTCTCTTCTCGCTTCTCGCGCATCCTCCCTTTATCGGATTGGACGTCCAGAAGACGATGAGAGAGAACGAAAGAGAAAGAGAGAGAGAGAGAGAGAGAGAGAAAAAAAAGAGAGAGAAAGAAAGAGAGAGAGAAAGAAAAAAAGAAAAGCGAGAGTCGCTTCGCCGCGGCTGAACGGGGCTTAGAGTGGATCCGGATTTCACGGTCTTCAGACGGTATCGTTCCCCGGTTTTCTTCTTTCTTCCTCCGGTCTTCTTCTTCTTTGCGCTCCTTTCTTCATTCTTACACGGCGACTTCTGAGAGGCTGACTCGTTTCGCGGTCGATGCCGCGTAAATGCCCGTCGCGGCATATCTCGCGCGAAAGAAGCCAAAGGCGAGAGAGGATTGCGCCCAAAGGGTCGGTTCCTCTCCGATTATCCGACGGTATTCTCCTCTCCCTCCCCTCCCCTTCGATAATGTCCCACGCGATAAATCCTCTCATTACGTCGCGTTCTCACAAGGAAATGATATTCAGAATCGCACGTTAATCGGACATTTATGCGTATAAGCGGTAGTGTGTAATTTATAAGTTAGCTTAGCAGTAACGATATGTCAATACGAAATCCTATTTGCTTTTAATTGGGAGACGGCGAATAATACCGAATAATACTAAATCTGTAACCTTCCCCGAAGCTCGCATGATTGATGAGTCGAGCTAAACGCGATTAATTTCGCTCGAACAAAATATGTCGGTTAGTGTGTTGTACAGTTTGGGAGTTAATGAAAGTTTCCCCTAAATCGAGAAGGTGGGGGAGATTTCGTAGAGAATCGATTTGGAGAGGTCGAGAGAGAGAGAGAGAGAGAGAGAGAGATACACGGTTTGTGTATCTCTTCTCCGCGCGGCGCGGCGCGGCACCACGAAATGGGAATCGGGCGGGGGTTAGGTCCGCAAGACGCCTCAATTGCGGGAACTGAGCCGACTGCGGGTCTCTCACGCGCGCGCGATTCCGCCATCCTTTAATTCAGGCTGACAGGTGAATTCCTCCCGCTGCGCGCGCACGGCGCTATCCCTCGGGGTAAGATAGATCCGTTCCCCGGGATTTCCTACGGGATCCGCCGGATCTTATATCACGAACGGCCATCTCTATATAAGCAATTCCGTCCTTCGTTCTGCCTCACATTCGGAATCGTCCGTGGCGCGACTACTCGATCTTCTGGGAATCCACAGATATGCTGACTCCGGGACGGAGCTAACGCCTCACGGTTGTTACGTTAAAGCCCTTTGACTTCACGCTTGTCCGCCGTTTCTCTGTCGGGAAAGACAGAGTCTCGCGGAGAAGAGAGAAAAACGAGGAGCGCCGCCGCCGGCTCGTCGCGCTTTCCGTTCGACCGTAGCGGAATGCAAATCCCCGATAATTATCTCTCGGAGATTCCGGTATATCGACGAGCGATAATAACTGTTAAGTAACGACGTCGTTAGACCTTTCGTATAACCATCCGAACTCGTTTTCTCACACTCGAAGAAACTCGGGGAAGGGGGAAAAGGAGATCTGACTGAATCTCGGCGCTTTTATGCGATTGGAAGAGACGAGAAAGAAAGAGAGAGAGAGAGAGAGAGAGAGAGACAGAGATATCTCTCCGCGAGAGATTCGAGAAATAATCGGGATTCGCGGCGGTCGTCGTTTCTGTTCACTTCGGGCGAGATCGAGGTGGATCGAGCGCGCAACACTGGCATATTACGACGTTTACTTGCATGCACGGAGCGCTCGCGCCCAAGCGATATCGCGTTCGAAATACCGCCGTCAAATTGCATTAATCGTAATATCGCGAGATATAGGTCCGCGCGCCACGTAGAGATTACATCGGCAAAAGATTCTGCAACGCGGTGCATGCTAATTGGACAAAAATCCACCCGGTCTCTCTGGTCCCGGTTTCTTCTCCCCGTCCTCTCCGCCTCCGTTCGGCCTCGATCCGTCGTGGATCGCGCGGATCGCCGAGCGTAGAGAGAGAACACGACGAGATAGGGATCGGCTTTCGCTTCTTGTGAGCGTCACTGTAGGTAAGGTACGCGCATACAAGCCTCGGACTAACCGACGGAGAAAAGAGGTATAACGCTTTTACAAAGTGTTCATTCCACCTTTCCTTCTTTCTCTCTTTCTCTTTCTCTCTCTTCTCCCGCATATTCTCTAGCTATTCTCTTCTTTGTGCGCACCTCTCTCGCTTTTCCCCGCCGTACGCACAATTATGGCAGCGCATTACACGAGTGGGTACGTGATTCTCTACGTGCGTTTGTAGTCACGCGTGTATGTACGTGCGTGTACGATTCGGTACCGTTGCAGCGTCGGTGCGTCTGGCTGGAGAGGGAAAGAGACAAAAAAGGGCAGAGAAGCGCCCGACTAGCGAGGAACCATTAGTCATGATTAGGCCGTTGACATTGACGCCGTGGCCGGCGAGCTCGTGGCTGTTCGGGCAGATGGAGTTCTCTGATACACGCGCGAGTCAAGCCGAGCCACGACATGATCTTCGCTTATCCTTATCTGCGAGTTATCTCCAGGGACCAGTCGTAACCGCGTATGATTTAGCGACGTTACTCACGCCTCGCGCGAGTAACCGAAGTGCGCCGTACAACGCGCGGTACGATCGCGGTTCAGTTGCTGAGAAATTATCCCGATCTTAGACGTCGGTGGCTAAAAAATCACCCGAAGACTTCTCTATAAATTCTGTTTTGCGTGTCAGGAAGTTGTTTTTTAATTCGCAATTTATATGCGATTTTTAATTGTTGTATAAATTTCCATTCGACAGTTTTTCCATTATTTTTTTCCTTGAATTTCGATTGACGTAATACAACGTGTTAATTATATAATGTAAACTCATATGTTAATAGCCAAAAAAAAACGCGTATATAATTAGTAATCTTACACGAGAAAAGATATACGCAAAAAAATGTTATCTCTCTCTCTTCTAAGTATATAGTTCGCGCTGCTTTCTCTGTATTAAATTATATGAACCGTGTCGGATTACGCTCCAAACTACCTGTGACGCTTCATCGATCGTACGTGTCGAGGATTCGCACGAGCCATCGCTCTTTCTGTATCGGCCTCTTTTAGACACTAAAATGGCTGGAATTTTTTGCTTTCTCTCTGTCGAAGTTTAAACTGCACGTCTCTAACTCGTTTCTATACGCTTTGCGATATATTTTTTTATCATGCGCGACACACATAACAGAAAGAAATAATACTCGACGAAAGAAAACTATTATATAACGCCGAAGTGGTATTCTTCAGCGTCGTGTGCGTTTGACGGCTTCCGAGCGCGTTAACCTTACGAGTACACCACGACGATGACAGAGTTTTTTTGCGGCTGCATATTGCTGTAGGGACCTTTCGCGAGAGACCCGGCGAATCGCATTCCGCTGTCTTTCACGGGTGAGAATGAGCGGACTGCGAGAGAGAGAACTAAGAGGGAGCGCGAGGCTGTAGAAAACATCCGTGGACTGTGCCGGCTCATCAACGCCTCCGACTCACCAACGTTGAAACCCATTGGCGCCCTGGAACAATGCCATCTGCATTCCGATCCCGTGGGCGAGAAAGCCCACGACTTCTTTCTTGCCCCGCTTGACACCGTTCAGAATGACGGATTGCCATTCCGGAAAGCATTAGGAGATTTTGATCGCCGTTTTCTGAATTCAACGCGCACGAGCGCGATATGTTGTTGTTACTCGGAGAGTAAAAACAAAATTGCATCGCGTTTAATGATCTTTTAATTATTGTCTAATTTCATTAGCGACTTAAAAAACCATTTAATTTGACGACTTAAGTATTTGACACAATAGTCTGTTCCCTGTTATTACGTTACGTTAATAGATTGCAAAAGAAAGAAGAGAGAAAATTGTTAGAGAGAGGAAACTCGCGAAAACTGACAGCAATTATCTTCGCCGTATTGCATTCTTCAGCGTCCGTTTTCCGGTACGTGCACGCGCGCGCGCGCGAACCGCTTGGCAAATACTGCGCTCACGTGCGAGAGATATAACCCGGTCCGTGGGCCGATGAAAAAGTGAGAAAACGCACCGCCGCTCCTCGCGCCAGGAACGTTTAAAGTGCGGACTGTGTGATTTATCAGCGCGGCGCCAGCGACGCACCCGGTGAATTTCGCAGAGCGAGCGTAAATGAAGCGTCTAACGACAATCTCGCGGCTGAGGAAGACTTGCGCGCGGAAGGCGCTCGGAAGAAGGGGAATGGGGGAGGTGAACGGGCGAGTGAACGCTCGAGGAGTGTGTTTTGCGCTTGTGTTGCATGTTCTCAGCTTCCCGCCTCCTATTTCCATCGTCTCGGTTATATCTCAGACTACGCTTCCTCCGTTTTCTTTGTTTCGCGAGCGAATTAGGACGCGGCGCAGTGGGAAATTGTGTAACAACAGCGGGGATTATGGAGCGAGAGCGAGAAGGTTGAAAAAAAGGAGTAGAGGAACGTCGACAATAGCCTCTCATCATTATTTTTCTTTAAACAGTGACGTAAAAAGTGCGGAATGAGCACTCTGTGCGTTTTCCGCCCTCTCTCTCTCCCTCTCTTTCTTTCTCTCTCTCTCTCTCTCTTTCTCTCTCTTTCTCTTTGGACTCCTATGCTGGCAAAAGATACACGAGATATAAGAAGGAAAAAGGTACGAAGAAGACGCGGAGGATAAAAGCGATGAAACGTAGTGGAGAGAAATTGAGCCGGCAAGAAAGCGAGAGAGAGCAGAGAGACGCAAGAGTCGTGCAAGCGAGGGTGGAGTCTTCCGGAGAGAAGAGAGATGAAACAAGGGAATGAGAGCCTCGACGGGGTGGGTGGGCGAGGAGAGAGGGGGAGCGAGAGGGCGCCCGTGGAGATTTATGACAGGCGTTAAGCAGTAATGAAATTGCTCGTTGCTCGTTCCTCGAGGGGGGGGGTGTGCGAGGGGGTGGTGGGAACCGAGTGGGACTCGACGGGGGTTCGAGGCTGCTGGAGGCACCAGCGTTATACTGGTGGAAAAGCCCGCGGGGCGCAGGGTAGCTCTCGGTGCACTATACGCCAGCAGTCACGTGGCGCAATTACCTCTCGCCAGCTGTGTATCCGCGGCGTCCTCTGAAGGACTTTTAATCGCGCACCTCTGCCACCCTTCTGAATTCTTCCCTCTTGTCGTTTATCGCCCAGGCGACAGATACGAGACAGGTTCTCGTGTATGCAAACTTCGCGCTAGTGTTTATAGTTGTCCAATACGTGCATGACCAGATTGTCTCGAAATTATTTTTTTCTTAATTGAGATAATAGTTTGTCTCAATTATATCGATATAGATTTAATGATTTCAAGTATACTTTCAAGAATATTTTTATTTTTTAGAAGAACGTTCCGTAATTACTGATTTTGAGATGAAAAAAATTTATATCGTTAGCGTTTCCACATTTATAGGCAATTTCATGACGTGCATGTGGTGAGGGAAAGCAAAATGTAGACACTCCTCGTTCAAGTTGTTTGCCTTTTCACCGATTATCGAGCGTTCGGATTACAGAGACGATCAGGGAGTGCCCCGAACGGGCGTGCAGCAGGGGAATTCGACGCGGACAGGTCGATCGATCACTGTTCCACGTATATACGATACACATGCACATCGCGATCGAGCCGAACCGAGTCACCGGGCACCATAGACTACGCAGGCGTCGACTGCCACCTGTTTCGTGTTTCCCGGCGCCTTTGTCTCCTGACTCGTCTTTCTTCGCGAGCGACATGAATTTCTGTTTAGACAACTGTATACCCTTTTATACGTCGCTGATCCGTTCAACGAAACTCTTTTGTGTTTTGCCACACTTCGGCCGCGCGCGCGCGCACACACACACAACACCGCGTAGGCGTCATTAAAGAATTCAAAGGAAAAAAGAGAGAACCCTTCCTCTCGACGCCTCTTCACGGTCACGGACCGCGGAATGGGACTAAGATCCGGAGAGATGTACCATTGACTCAGAAGAAAGCGCGTCCGCTTCGCGGACGATGCTTAGGAATTTTGTTATCTAGAGGGAGCTTGTGTACAGACCGTGTTCACCGGATATCAGAAACTGTTATGAGGGCGAGAACGGGCGAAAAAAATTCGCCGAGCGAAATACATATCCGTATCCGACCACAAGCTTCCATTTCCGGTCCCTGCCAGACTGGTCCGCTATATTTCCGAGACATTTATCCTGGTTTATCCCGGAGGAGGAGGTTGAGTCGAGGAAAAAAAAAGAGGGAGAAAAAGGGGCGAACGAGAGAGAGAGAGAGAGAGAGAGAGAGAGACGTCTTTCGCTCGCGTATCGTGGAGTTGATAGATCTTGTTCGTAGATACGCTGGAATCTTTCGAAGTGACCAGCTTTTCGTGCTAGCTTGGGAATTTTTATTCCGCGGCAGTTCCCGACCATCGATCTTTTCGAATACGCATCTTCGCGACCCAATATCTCGTCTCAGCGATTCGAGGATTTGTTAAAGCCGGACAGAAGAATTATGGCTACTTTAGAATATATCGACTGTCTTTTCTTCTTACTTTTCGTTCGTGGTCTTGATTGCGTAGCTTATCCCGATATCTCCGTCGGACATCTCGAAATGTCTCTTCGCGATTTGATACGTTCTTTTTTTTTCTTTATTCTATGGCACAGCACTTATAATGATTAACCATCTTTCATAGTTGCCGAGGAGGGGAGATGAAAATTTTCTCGAGAACGCGCGCGCGGAAAGTTTTCTCATTTCGTCCGCACTTTATGTGCTTTCCGTGTAAACCAATTTAAACATTACATTTCTTCGACTTGTATCGGCCGCCGTTAGACCGTATAGTATATCATCCGCGTGTACTCGCGCGGTGACAGCCAGGATAGAATAGGTAGGAAATGGAGGAACCAGAGAGAATAGATACACGCGCTCGGATAGGATACGGTGAGGTACATCATGAGCGAGCGCGGCACTCGTCCGGAGAGATCAAGAGAGAGAAAGAGAAAGAGAGAGAGAGCTGGTCATGGCAAACGGCCAATCAAATTCCATTTGGCGAAGTCGCCAGATGACGTCCGATAAATACACCGTCGTTCATGACGGCGATTCGCCTTTCTGGTGAGATTATCCTCGTTAACGTAATTGTTCGGCGATCGTCTTTACGATGAGGGACCTTTGTGTTGCTGCGGGTTATAGGCCGACTACATGAATGTAACGGTTGCTCGTCACTGTTGTGTCGCGGTTACACACGAACGGGTTTAAACCAATTGCGAACGTTTTAACCATAGATACTACATGAGTAAGCGCAAAAAGAATCTGCAGAAAAAACACGCGCGAATGGAAGCGTAAACTTTTCGCAAGTAGACGAGCGTTTTATTTAATTTTTAATACTAGAAATGATATTACGTAGAGCGAAGCTATAATATATATATATATATATATATATATATATATATATATAT
>QVNW01003329.1:0-12970 GCA_014825475.1 Pseudomyrmex flavicornis
GTCTTCCGAGACTAATGATAGTCTGGATTTTAGTGGCTCGTAGCATCAGCTGCAATACGTGTAATGACGATAATGATAATAATGATTGTAATAACGACGACCAGGCCTCGCGCAAGCGAGACGGTCGCGTTGAGTTCGTGAGTCCTTTCTTTCTCCTCTCGTCTCCTCTCAAAGAGAGACGCGCGCGCGAGAGAGGATTCTAACATTACATATAATCCAAGTTGTGCGTTTAACTATCTGACGTAACTCTCGACGTGAGATCGACCGGCGCAATGAAATTGCGCTTGTATCTTTCTCGGAAGAGAACGCCCGCGTTATTAGACGTGAAAAAACGCGGATTGCCGATCAAACGGAACAAGCGCGGAATCGCGCAAAAATCTCATACGTAAACTGACGTCAAACAAGATGTGACTCACGCCAAAATGCTCATTAATCCCTTGCGCTACGATTTAATTATGAAAAATTGTGCACTAAACAAGCATTTAATTTTAACTAACAACTATATAAACTTTTATAAAGAAAACAACATATTTTATTTTATGATTCATATATCTTGCAAATTAAAAGTATATTGTTGAACTATAATCTTAGTCGCATGACGAGTGTAGCTCGTCATAATGCGGTTGGCAAAACTCAAGACGAGCTAGATTCGTCATTGTAGGCAAAGGGTTATTAACTCATTTTAAAGAAAATACACGCATGCATACATAAATATACATGTTTATTCATATTTAGTAGGTTTTGAAGAATTTATTGCCCCGTCTTTTGACGATTTCCGGGTCGGTCTCACGCTGTTTTTTTTCTTTCCAACGTTTTTCTTTCCAACGCTTCAAAAATAACAAAAGCTGCCAAAAAACTGCCTCATCGTTTTCAACCTCCTCAACCATCAGGCCTACTCCGACACATTTTTTGGGGAGTATGCCCTATTTTGTGAACCAATTCGAAACAACTTCAGTGGGCACAGGTAAACTCGAACTTTTACTCAAGTCTGCCAAGAATTTTTTCCAGCGCGCGTGTGTTGAAAACCAACACGCCGGCCGCTACTTATGCTTTTTTTTTTAATTGTTTTTTAACCAATCGGTGATACACATAAACCTTTGTACGGGACATACCGTTTCACATAAAATGCGATTCTCGCTTTTTAAAGAACTATCGAAACCACGAGAAACCACGCTTTCGTTACCACGAAAGATGTTACTTTGAAAAACTTGAACATACAGAATTTAATATTCAAAAAAAAACAAAACTTAACTAAATGCATTTTTTTAATATTTCGTCGTTTTTGCGTTTCATTTGTTAGTTTAAATAACAGTGTGAGAGCTCCGATGTGAAGTAACTGTCGCTCTTCACGCGAGAGATGCATAACAGTCGCACAGTCGTACCCGTTTTAGCAGCGCGTATCCCGTATGAGCGCAACAATTTCCCCCACCTGTGCGCGCAAAGCCTTGCGAGAGCCACGCGGCACGTTGCATAAGTGCTTCTCTCCTCGCCTCGATCCCGACCTTGACTTTGACTTTGACTCTTGATTACGATCACGAACAAGTAGCGCGGCGGCCGCGACGACGACGTATGGTTTCGCAAGCCGCCGTCTTATAGGCGAATAGGCATCTCACCTCGATGGATACGTATATACGCTTGTATGTACACTTGCGTTTGTCTGCGCGCGGTCCAGTGAGCCGCGGCAAAACTTTGATTCTCGGCAGTAGCAACCGCCTGCGGATCGCCGCCGCCGCAACATCGATTGCGATTCCGATCTCGTGGAATGTTCGTGGGCGCGATTCGCGAGTAGAAGAGAAAAACGAAAGAAAGAAAGAAACAAATAACATTTGCAATAAATACACTTGTAAATAAATATACGAGTTATATTATTTAATAAATAAAACAATAATTTGATAAATTTTGCAACGAGCCAAACCGTCTCGCGTAAAATAATTGTCGATTGTAAATATAAAAATTTGAGAAGATGGATACAATTTCTACGGCGATAAAATGAAGCGTGGTATTCGATCGCCTAAGAAGTAGCATAAGGGCGATAATAAAAGCAGTAAGAAAAGAGAAGAATGTATACGATGGCCACTCCATCGCGTCAAATAAATTACTCGTGCGCGCGCGCGCGTGTGTGTGTGTGTGTATGCGTGCGTGATGCATCAGAAAAAGGGTTATAGTACCAGGCAAAGTTAACGTTTTAAAAAAGAGAAAGTAGGATGGTGATGGCTTTTGTGATGGAAACGAGAGAGAGAGTCAAACACATGCGTGGTAATTTTTTATTTATGGTTTATTTTTTACTTCGTTTTTTTTATTGAGTGAAAACTCATCTTTGAAGTAAAAGTTTGGGATCCTTTTTGTTTGAAAACAATTAGTAACAAAAGTCGTCCGGTGTAAAGGATTGCGAGATGTAATCGAGAAAGAAAAAGATTCACTCGCAAAAACGCCTCCGCTTATTAGACGATACCGCTTATTAATTCCGTCTTGTTCAATAATTGCGATTGAATAGCAGAAGCGCGGTGGAATAAAAAAGCTAGAAAGAATAAAGAAGCTAGAGAGAATCGTAGAATATAATATCGATAATCGTTAATTCGCGGAACACAACGGAAAGCGCGTATATCTACGCCACTCTATCACGGAATCATTTTTCTTCAATGACATACGATACATCGCGGGGAGGAAAAATGCAAATCGTTTGAGAATGCACCGGTGTGGCAAGATGTATTTAAGAAAAATATGCATAAAGACAACGTTTACGTAATCTTATTACATAATTTATTCCACGCACGTGTCGTGCTGTTCTTGCCGTCTGTTTGAAAGAGTTAATTCTCACAAAATGTTTCGGATTACAATCAAGCGGAATTCTTGAGTTTCTTCTCGCTTTGTGACGTGCGATTTTAATTGATTTTCTGATTTAATTGCATTCTTCAATGACGCGCTCAACACACAGTACCGCAAACAACTAAACGTTTTTATAAAAAATTTTTATGACAAAGTTTACGACTTTGCGTAACATCTGTTTGTCAACATGTTGATAGCGAGTTTATAGCTTCTAGAGCAGATCAGATATGTATTTAAATCAAACGAGGATTGCGTATCGTGAGGTATCATCGCAGCGCGCGAGGAAAATGTTTTATGCATGATCGGTAAATGTCTGAACCTCTCTCTACGAAACCTCCGAACGAATCTCTGAGAAAGATAAATAAAGCTGATCTCTTCTTTAGGGCATCATCCCGGTCTGCGCGTTTCTCTCCCAACCGCACCGGGCAGTGATGCCAGAAAATACCTACCAGCGATTTAAATGCAACCGCGATTGTGAGACTCGCGTTCCGATATATCGTTTAATTAATCGGCAAATGTGTGGGTGTTAATTGAAATCTTGTTTGAATCCATTTATTTTATATTTTCGAGAAATATTCAATTGAACAGTGTAAAAAAATTTATTTAAACAATTTTTATTTGATATCACATAAACTTGTATGTTTATATGATTACGTTTTATAATTATGTATTGTTGTTGCGTGTAAAATTTTTATAACTTTATCGCACTGAAGACATCTCTGTGTGTTACAACTCGTGTAAAACCGTAAAAATAAATCTTGGAGGACGTGATCCTTCCAAGATTTTATCTCGTCGACCATTTCTCTCCTATGAAAGTCGTAAACATCTTCGCTGTCGAAATTCTTCTGGAAACTTAAGTGAGTGAGAAAAAAGAGATTATAGAAGATTATTTATGCGCGCTGGATTTAACTCAACGCAAATGCGATCTGTGTTCTCGATCAACTAAAATAATTAATTTGCGTTTGTAAATTTAAAATAATCTTTAAAAATTTCGAGAGTTTCAGGGTACATGTAACTTGGCTCGGAAATGAATTGTTCTGCGAACGGACAATTTTTACTTCGGAATATCTTTTATTTATGTGACGCCACGTTGCAAAATAGACAAAATCTACTATAAAATAAATGAACTCAACGCGGTTTTGAGGTTTTGTTCAAACATATGTTGCTTTTTTCTCGACAAGGAAATAATTTTGCAAAAGTACGGTTACAATCGCAAGATATTAATGGATCGATGATAAAAGTCGATTTGAAGAGCCTGTTGCTCTCGAATCGCTGCTTTTCACACGAAAAAGACTCGGAAAAAAAGCGGGGAAGGCGAGAGAGTCACATCTACCCGGAAATGCATTCAACAGCAATAAAACGCTAATTCGATCAAGAGGTGTAATGAGCGACGTTATAACTAGCAGTCTCTGGAAAAAAAGAGAAAGAAGAAGAAGGGAGAAAAAAAGATAAGACAATGCACGAGCATCCTCCTGAACGAGAAAAGAAAACTACGGGTCTTCGGAGCGCTCGGAATTATAAACGCACCACGCTCCGTTATGCGCATGCGCGCGTCACAAGCGGGTTTTCATCGAAGAGAACTGCAAAGCCGCGCTGTGAAACGGCCGAGTAGTCCCGCTGGCTGGCTCGCTAAACTTTACGGTGGAACGAGGAGGTGGGCCAGTCGACGACCGCGTTGGTGGGGAACGAAAGACAGTCATGAGGTTCGTGTTCGTTGGTGTTATCGGTGCGGAGAGGAGACAGGGGTTGGTTCCGCGGGCATGCGGCCGCGTAGAGGGAGAGCGGCCGAGACGACGGGCCCAGAGTGTTCATGGACTCAGTAGCTCATGAGCGGCCTCACGATCGAGTTGTGGCTTTTTACGGGCGCCCCACTCGGAACTATCCACAAGATAACTGTAAATTTTCACCGAGTGAAGCAAGTGTCAGGATAGTGCCACGGACCTGTTGCCGGAAGTAACAAATTGAAGATTCAGTGTTTGCTCGTGAGTGACATTTCGATTGTAAAAACGTGTGGAAACAAGACCTCTTCGGAATTAAGTCGGAACCCCGTTCCGAACGGTTCCGGCGAAGCTCCGTGCGGGAGGATACACATACAGACAGAGATAATGATGGAATTTACAGGTTCATGATTGATAGTATCTTGTGTTCTAGCTGGATTTCGAACGGGAGTACTCTCGATCATGAATTTTTATGGTACAAACGTGCTCCGGTTTGCCTTTTGACGTACCTATTTGACGTGTAATTGTAACTGTACTGTATACTCTACTGCGACAGCAGACCTGACTTTGCCACTTCGATGTAGTGGTGGTGTTAAAGTGACAAAACGTCGTGCATCGCTCGCAACACCGGATCACGATGCCAAAGATCTTTCTGATCAAGAATCGACTGCATCAGCAGCAGTTGCGGCTGCTGGAGTCGCAACACCTGAGCAAGAGCCCACCCCTTGGCAGCGGCAAGGACAGTCCACTTGGTAGCTCGGAACCGCTGAGCCTCATAGTCAACAAGGATCAATGTAAAGTGCCCTTCTCAATTTAAAAAAAAAAAAAAAAAAAACGGGTGGAAAGCGGCATAACTCTGGCGATTTCCGAATTGTTTTACGTACATACGTGGTAACACAGAAACGCGCCCGTGTGCAAGCGTTATATGTATATTTTTTTTGTAATTATTTATTTACACACAAAAGTATGTTAAATGACTAATTATATTGCACTAAATATAAAGTAAATGTCCCAGAAACCGGATATTTATTTAAAAAATTATTACATATGCAAACATTAAATGCAACAATTCTCAATGTTTTAAATATTTTTAAAAATATATTTCTAATTTATTATTTTCCAATTTTTAGTATATTTAAGTATAAATTTTGTTAATTATTTTTTCGACAATAAAAATGTCCGATCATTGTACTTGTCCGGTCGTCGGGACATTTACCTTCCTTCCAACAAAGAATTTTAATTGCAATTGTCAAAGTTGCGTCGATTTCAACATCCGCTATGAAATTCTACTCTTTCATGCGCTTATGTAAAATTCTAACGAACGTTTCGGTTTGAAAAAAAAAAAAAGGATCTTTTCCTCAATAAAACTCTCGTTGAATATCACATTTTTTCGCGTAAATCGCGGCAGAGATTCCCGCGCGCGTTCGTACGACGTATTATCGCCACCGCGCGCATTATTACGAGGGGAACGAATTAATAAAAGCGTGAGACACTTTATCTTCATCTTTTCGGTGCTGCGTGTACGCGAGTTTAATTTGATATACCGATTATCCGGGCATTAAGGAAGCGTTGCGTGCAAATTTGAGATAACCGATCTCGACGGTTTAATCCCCAATACAGCATTCGATAACTCGAATGACCGGGACCCGCAACTTTGTGGACGCGTTATAACTTCTTCTCCGGTTTGATGTTCTCTTTGCAGCTTGACGTGTGTGTGTGTGTGTGTGTGTGTGTGTGTACCTTATCTTTTGGGCGAGCACACACAGAAAAAAAAACACACAAAAAAAAGGAGAGAAAAAAGCGAACGCAAAATGTTGCACTTCTGCCGCAGGTGCGATCGTCTTTTAGGATACAGGTGCGATTGCAATTCGTGAGTGAGTATTCGCAACTTTATATATCCGAACTTTCGGAACATCACACGACATTGCAGCGGCACGCCAGTTGCGGGGAGAGTCTCTCTCGCTTTCGTGAATCATTACCGCACACATTATGCTAATTTTCTTATATGCTAATTACACGAGTTGCTTTTTTCTTCTCGCATTCGGCCAGGTTTGTCATCTCCGACGATTTCTTTCTTCGCGCGCTTTGTTTGCAGAAGAAACACGATTTTTATTTTATTTATTTTTCTCTAACAGTAAAATCCCTCGAGAGAGAGATAGCGTTTTTTATTGCGGTACCGCTGCGCCTGATGTTGCACATGTGTGGATGCTTTTTTCTTATCGCGATGATTTCTTGATGATTCATCCGTCGAACATTGTTTCCTCGATGCGATTAACGACGCGTCTCTAATAATCAATTGCGATATTACATTGAAAGCGCGCAAAACATCACGGATTTGTCACTCGACGCCTCGTCGTCGTGCATCAACAACCAATCTTCGGAGAAAACGGAGCCGGTGTTTGCGCGTGCGGTCGTAATTTATAATGAATTGCCGCGGCGCGATTGCATAATGACGTTGTTGTGCGAACGGTCGTTTCGTCGACGAACGGTCATCTTCCGCGCGTCAGCCTTGGCGAGGAACGGTACAATGAGTAAAACTGATTGGAAAAATCTACAATTGCGAGTATTTTCAAATGTTGCTTACCGTCTGTAAAAAAAAAAAAAAAAAACGTCGAGATCAGCTGAGCTTTACGCAAAGCTCCGGGGGGGGAGGAGAGCAGGAATTTAAATTATTCCGCGGACGAGATGCGACGCGTTAAAAATCCGCGACGAGCTCGCCGCGTTTATACAAAGGTCTCTCTCTGGTTCTTTCGCTCTCATATTTCGATCGGGAATGTAATTGCCTCGCGCTTTTCTTAATTTCCAAGACAAACACGCGCACGGGGTTAGGTCAATCAGTCGCGTGTGAAAACATCGCGTGAGCGCCCCCGCTACTTTGTTTAGTTACGTAATTTACAGCCTGGCGCTTTTGGCGCGGCTTTGTATCAGTCGGTCCTCGGGGGCAAAGTCTAGTTCGAGGTCAAATTGGGATAGTGCTTTTACAACGGTATAGTGAGTAGTAGGTGGAAACCGAAAATATATACGTGTACGCGGAGTTCTAAAACTGGTTTAGGAAAGTGACTCGGGCGCGGTCTTCTTCCCCCTCGTTTCTTCTTTTGGATTACTCCTCCTTTTCGCTCTCGTCTTTCATTCCCGTTCCGCTCGTTCTTTCTCGATTGGCTCGTATTATAATACATATATAATACACACACACACACACTTCGGTTTCCTGATTCTCGGTCTGCGCCAGGCGCGCTCCGAGATAACGCGCTCAGGACAGACGCGGGTCGTACAGTGTCGACGGTCGCAGGTGCACCGGCTCGCTCTTTTTGGTCTATGTCATTAATTATACATGTTAATTAAACGCATATATATAACGCAGAAACGATCGCTTTGCGCTCTCGCCGATTTCGCCGAGTTTGACAGTCGCGCCACGCCAAATTGTCGTTTCCTTTCCGAAGCGTGACCGGCCGCGTATCCTCCGCGTGATCACTTAATTAAAGCGGTTTAATGGCGTCTTTTTTAAGTGATTTATCGCCCTTCGTAAAAATTGAACGTTTCTCGTGTAAATAGGCTCGTTAAATGTGCCGTCATTTAGAGCCATCTCGTTCGCACATGTCGAATAAAACTTCGCTGCCGCATAGCCGTCGGACTTGTCCGTCTCCTCTCTCGATGACGAACATTCCGCGATTCGCCGCGATCGGAAAAGTGCGTAAATAAACGCGTTACGTAAACAAACGCGTTTGCACCACGCACAGATCGCGAGGACATCACGCGTGCGCGCGTTTATTCGTGTAACGTTTTCTGTGATCGCGTACTGTAAGCGACGACGGACGAACCTTCGTACGCTGCTGGGACTGAGCGACGCGGAGACTTCAATGCCGTGGCGCGCGCGATGCATGGCGCGGCTGCGCGCTCAAGTGCCGATTTTCTCCCTTGAAAAGCTTTTATATAAGATTTTGATTTGAAAAAGGACTTTTTATCTCATCAACTTTCGAATTTTACTACAAATGTATTTTATAAATTTTCGAGAGAGGAGAAATTCTCTATCGGTTTTAAAACAATTTTTACAATATTGCAAATATTATTTTTTACTATTTTTAAAACATTTTTTACAATTACACGTTATCGATATATACGTGTACAAACAGAACTGATCTGATACGAAACAACCGTTCTGCGATCTTGAACGTATCTGTTACGAATTCATGGCCGCGGCCTTAAAATGGCGGCGACTTACTTCACTTACCCTAACGTGAATGTTAATGAGTTTCGCGAGTTGTATTTGATGTACGGCCCTATGGCTATTAGGCAACCGAAATTCTTTCGTGTTACAAAGAGAGAGAGAGAGAGAGAATTTCGCGCAACAAGTTGCGCAACGCGATGTAAACCCGCTGTCAGTGATCGCACGGTGCCCGCGACGGCCAAGGCGATCGTGCTGGCATTAGAATCTCGTCGTGGCACGCGGGAACTGTGGGAGGGATAGATAGAAGGTCGACTGGGGAGTCACTGACTAGAAATCTAACCGAGCAGTTGTGGAACTCTTCGCGCGGGGTTCTCGACGATCTCTTACGTAGAAAAATAAATCGAATTTTATTATTCGAGTTCCCGTTACCTTACTACATATTTTTTCTATGTAGAAAAAAATGTAACGTTAAATGTTACAATATTTAACATTTAAATATACATTTTTCTCTTTGTATTTTTAAATTATTTACCAGATATATTACACACACACACACACACACACAGATGCAAGCAATTCATTCGTAAACTGGATATTGCAAGTGATATTTGAAATTATTATTCATATCATTTTATAAACATTTTTCACGTTTTTATTACATTGTTTACAAGCTTGACGCATGTATTTCTTTACAGCGAGGTAATAATTTATTTATACTCATTTTAGCGCACGTCATACACGTGCGACTTGCCTCATCCGCGATAGAAATAGAATTTCTCTTATTGATAACCGCGACAAGATTGCTTTTTTTTTTCTTTCGAACTCGGTCGCGGACTTCGATTCTAGATCGAGTCTTGCATTTTATGCAATTGCAGTGCGACGCACGCTCATTCCACTTAAGCTGCGCTAGCAGCTCACCAAAAGAGGATCGTGCTTGTCGCCGTGTGCATGGAATGCGTTAAATTCGACGCGACGACGAAGGGAGTTGGGAGCGCAGGGCCGGCGCAACCGGCCGCCAGATCTCATACTACTTCTTCTAATATCAAAATCATTTTAATTCCGAGTTTGAAAAGTGAAATTTTTGTTTTTGTTTTTAAATTAATACGCAAAAAAATTGTCGAACAAGAAGTTCTGCCTGAAGAAAGTCTAATTGCAGAGTTTTTTTTAACAATTTTGCTGAAAATGCTTCGATATTACGCGCTTGTGCAAAAAAAAAAAATAAATAAATAAATAAAAGGATTGCTTCGCGTTTGAAAGAGACGCCGTTAACGCGTTCCTCTCTGTATACGTACACGTATGGAATCGCGCGCGTACATAGATAAATACTGTTACATCGGGCGCGCACACGGAGCGCTTTAACTGTCGTTGACACGCAGGTAATCGCGCTCGGTGACGCGCACCTGTTGCGCACAGGCTAGTACACCAGGATGTGCAGTCATTGCGACGAATTACAATGCATCGCCCGTGAGCCCCGCGATGCGTGCATGCATGTCTAATCGCGCAGTCGCGCGCGCGCGCGCGCGGATATACGCGTATGTGTACGTGTATGTCGCTCATAGGGGTACGCGGCACCGTGACGCACATTTGAAAAAGGAGGCGTGAAATTAAACATTCAGCAAATTTCATAGCGAATTTTTTCACTCGCTCGCGGTTTTTTTTTTTTTTACCAAGTGTTAGAGACGCTTTTATTCCGCGCGAACTTTATCTCACTCTCTCAACTCTCTTATCAATTTCACGTTAACTCGTCGTTTGAGTTTAACGAGGAACGAAATTCACAGGTTGTGTGAGAGGTTTCGCAGTGAGAATAAAAATTTTTGGTGTCTTTCAATTTTCCTTTCAATATAAAAAATATATTAACAATTAAATTGCCATTCAATATAAAAATATATAAACTTCAATATATATTTAAAAAAATGGAAATATAATGTAATATAATGAAACAATATATGTGTATATGTTTATACACGTTTGATGTGATGTAAACACAACATTACATTAAAATGCGTTTCGATTTTTCTTGATTACGAAAACTAACAGGGTCTCTTTGAAAGAGACCCTGTTTCTCTCAGGCGCGAGAGAATTTACCTCGGAGATACAACCGCATTGAAATCGCACCTGTGTAAATTACCCGTGAAAGGGCAATGGAGACTTGACGCAAATCTTACGGAACACTCCGCGGACGCGTATATATATGTATATATATATACGCGGCGAGAGATCCACTGACTCGAAACGACACTGGACTTCTCTTCGTCGCGTATATATATATATATATATATATAGAAGAGGGAACAGGTTCAGTCTCGTCGTCGTCGTCGTCGTCGAAAGCGCCGGGAGAGCAGGTACATTGCGCGCCTATATATTGGTGTACGTCGTCTGTGGTGCACACACATCGAATGCCACACAGAGCAACCCCGTACACGCACATAAAAGACGGCGCGAGTATACGCGGCGACGACCGGCGGCTAATGGCGTAAGAGGGCCGTGACCGAAATTCTTTCCGAGCAAGGGGGCCAAGTGCAGAAAAGAATACTCGGCGCGACCAATCTCGCTCTGTACTAGGCGCTGTATGACGGCGACACAATCCTTTCACGGGATTATTTGTCGCGACGGCAGCAATAATCTCGAGAGCCGTACGTACGGAATAATTGAGTTGTTCACATTGTATCTTGTTGCAATTTGCTTTATACGCGAGTATATATCCTTGCAGATTTTTGCATTTTTTTTCTAAGTTCGATATTTGGTTGTACACTTTTTTTTTCTGCAACGTATATAAAGTTACAGTAAAACACGAATTGTAGTTTTTTTTTTTTTTTTTTTCAATAGTGACACGATCTCCGCAAGAGAGATACAGTACTCCGACAAATGACACCGAATGACACCGCTCAGTCGCGACGATTTTGCCACGGTCTCTGATCTCGTTGTTGGAAAGCAAAAAATCCCGATCGAAACGCGTCGAATGAGAGCCAAGGTGGGATTTTTGTTACACGCGTTTTTATTATTTTTCTCGTTACATATTGAAAATGATTCCGACGTGCCCACGTATGTGTAAAATATATGTAACTTGTTTTGAAATATTAATTATTGCGTCCCGCAATGAAGTCGGTGTTACGAGGGAATTATCGACTTTCCCGACAATAGCAAATTCGTGTGTGTCTAATCTTCCAATTCTCGTAATTACATCGCGCAAAAACTTGTGCGAACAAAAGTGCGAAAGAGATAGATTCTGTACAGTATTGCACTTACTTTGTTTGTCAGCGAACAAAAATCGAACAAAGAGAAGTTTCTCTCCTATACTTTCTTTTAAACGATCGGTCCAATAGCTTTTTTATCTCTTTGACGAATTTTCGGCACTATTGCCGACGTAATTGACTCGACTTAACACGCCAGAGAATTAAGTGTGTGTGCACGTGCCTATTAGAAATATCTACTCGTATAATTGACCCTATATCTTCCCAACGGCGATCAAAAGATTACAAACACCTATCTATTTTTCTCTCACTCTGGAACTTTGTTCTCTCGTCGCGTGAAATACCGACAATTTACCGGTTGTAACTTTTCACTGAGTGCCAAGGTCAAGCGAGAAACGTTGTTGTCAAGTAACGCCTTGACTTTCTGCTGGACTGTAGAAAGGAACTCTCTGAAGCGTGGCACCAGAGACATGCACATGTCTCTCTGTGTATGTGCGCGCGTGTAATTTACGTACGTGCGCGTGTTGCTTCTAGGAACTCGTATGCGTTTGCCTGCGCGACTCGACGCATCCGATCTGTTTAACATAGAGAGCCAGAGGAAAATAACATCTCGTCTATTTATGAGTTGTTTACGATCTGAACGAAGCAATCTCGGAAACCGCGCGAACAAGAATTTTATTAATTAATTATTGACCTGCGTATTTTTCCGAACACGGCGGATCAATCGCGCCGATCATATGCGACGAAGGAAATACACATCGGTGGTTCTGCACGCGTCCATTACGTAAAGCGACCAAGTGGCCGCGTGTGTCACCTTGTCCGCGTGACGAAGCCTCAACCCACGCACGGTACCGCTACGCAAACGCTACGCAGATACTGCGGTACGCGCGCGTTCATGTGTGCGAATATCGCACTTTTTCTCAATATTTCTCGTTTTTTTTCCTCGCTTTTGCGTGGGCGAATACGTCAATTTTTATTTAATTTTTGTCTACATTGCAACGAGATAAAAAAAAGAAAAAATTATATCAGCACATATCAAACCTTCGAAAAATTTTATGTACAATTTCCAT
>QVNW01003330.1:0-11578 GCA_014825475.1 Pseudomyrmex flavicornis
ATATATATATATATATATATAGTTTCTGTTATTATCTATCTATACGTATAGATGATATAATGCGAGAGATGTATAAAAAGTTTTAAAAAAAATCGAACAACAAAGCTGTGCATCT
Organism: Pseudomyrmex flavicornis; assembly: GCA_014825475.1. Taxonomy (NCBI): domain Eukaryota; kingdom Metazoa; phylum Arthropoda; class Insecta; order Hymenoptera; family Formicidae; genus Pseudomyrmex; species Pseudomyrmex flavicornis. The sequence continues at coordinate 116 of QVNW01003330.1, forward strand.
GCTTATTACTCCGAGGCTTTGGCTGGATTAGACGCTTATTATTTCTGATTGATTTTGCAGTTTAGCAACATTAAGGGAATCCCGAAGTGGGTCTGTTTTATCGGAAAAACTGAAGTTTTTGCGTACACTAATCTTTTTTTTTTTTTGGCTGTGTGAATTGATAAATCCTTTTCTCCAATTAAAGTGCAATAAGGGATCCGCGCGGGACGTCCAAACTTATATAACACAAAAGTGAAGTTTGAAAAACAATTTTTTCTTCTACTTTGTTATATAAATTTGCACATCCCGGATTTCTTATTGTATGCGCTTTAGTTGTAGAAAAGGATTTATCAATCCACACAGCCAAAAAAAAAAAAAAAAGATTAGTGTATGGATAAAACAGACCCACTTTTGGATTCCCTTAACATAGTACGGCAAGCTGTAGCGCGTTCAGCCTAGTCGTTCCGCAACATCTCGATTAATAAATATATATAATATATATAATATATAATATCTACATATATATATTTGATATTATACGCATTTTATACTTGTACAAAATACTACCGCTCAAACTACTCAGCTAGCTTTCAATTTCTAATATAGTACACAATACGCAGGAATATAATGTTAGCATCTAATGTCATCGCTAAGTTACACAGCAAAGAATTACCATATAAGTAAGGAACACTTGCGTTATTCGAGAACAATTCTTTCGTTGAAATAGATCACGTCAGCGTGTAAAGAATAAAAAAAAGCGTTAAAAAAAAAGAGAGAGAGAAAAATTAGCAAGAAAAATGGAGGAAAAACAGCTTAACAGGCGAAATAAGATTGCCCTAATGCAGTGTGTGCTTTTTCCTTCTCCCGTGCATTCCCTCTTGTGCAACCACGTGCAAACCGATCGATTGATACGACGATAAAAGGGAAATTAACAGCTACAAGAAAACCGTGTCAAGCTACAGCCCTTGGCGGCGAGTCGCCACTAAACTTGGAGTCAAGTAAGTCTCTGATATCTGATGTGTTCCTCCTGTATTCTGTCGAAAAAAAAAAAAAAAAAAAAAAAACGCGTCTAGTAGGTAGGCGCGCGCATCTGTCGTTCCTTGAGTTTTTCTTGTACACACACATATGATACAAAAAAAAAAAAAAACGCATATTGTCCATTGAATGATCTCAGCGAGTTCGAATAAATCGAATCTCGTCCTGTCTCGTTAAAAATCAGAAGAAACCATCATCTTGCCTTGCCTATACGCTTCTGATTTTGTGCTTGCTTCTATCTAATTTACGATGTATTTTATGTTATCTCTTCTCGTTGTGTGTGTAATCTTCGTGTGTACGTGTATATATATGTGCGTGTATATTTTATATACATATATATATGCGTATAAATTATATAAATGTGTCATGAGGTCACGAAGTATTAATCCTTAAAGTTCTCTCCGTGACAAGTGCACGTACACCGGAGCACGTGTACGTGGCAAAGTACATGTTCACGACACGTTACCACACTCTCCATCTCTCTCTCTGTTTCCACATTGTCCTGTCAATAATAATAATTTGTTGCGTTTCATCTTTTCCACATAGACAATCACATTTGTCTTGTCAATAATTTCTGACACACGTTTTTTCGGGTTGTTCGGATTGTTGTAACTTAAAAAAGTGTGCAACGTATTTTTTTACACGTCGCGTCTTTCCCCGAACAATGCCAGACAAATTTTTTTTCAAACAAAAGCTGCGAGAGAGCCAGGAAAGAGAGAAGTGGTTGGCAATTACGCAATGCATGTCCCACCCGACCTGAATTCGGCTTCTTTCCCAAAGAAAAAAAAAGAGTTTCCGGTGCTCTTGCAGATTTGTTTACTCGTCCGCGCGCGAATGGCTTTCTTGCTGTTTTGATATCAAAGAGAAAATTATTTTTTAAGATTTCTCTCTGAATGTTATTTTAAATCTCGCTAGCTTCGTACATTAATTGTTTGCAATAATGTTTGAACACGTGTCGACTGTGCGTGACAAGACAAAGATTTGCGTTACGCTTAAAAAAAAAAAAGAAAAAAAAATCAAGATATCGTCTTACGCAAGGTTTGTATATTTCAAAAAAAAAAAAAAAAGGCCTATAACCACCCTCGACGCGTTACTTTCAAGAATCTTTTAAGCTGGAGTTCGATTTAATACATTTTTGTATGCATCATTTAGGGAAGATGATCGACAACTTTTTATTCTTTCGATCGAAGAATAGTGCTTTATGAAACAAAGCTGTATTTTTTTTCAGTCAAACAATAACCGAAGAGAAAGATGCCGAGGGAGGGCAGCATCGTGACCTTCCTAGGTTTGTACAATACAATTCTTTTCTTTCTTCCGTCATATGTCTATAAAGAGTAGTAGTTACAATTGAAAACGGCAATACGGCTGCCTCAATATGTCGCAATACATACAATATATGTTGTCGTACAAACCAATAAGCGAAAACTAACAAAACTGAACTTTCTTTTTTCTCTTATTTCAGCGGGGAAGAGTTTGACTTTAGCGACGATCATCAGTTCGCCGTGGCGGATCTCGACGAGATAGATCCCGAGGTGGCGTTGGGAAAGGAGGAGCCTGACTCGTGGAGTTCCGCGATCGGACGCAACGTCGCGCTGCGCCTTGTCGATCACTGCGAGCGGGAGGTGAAAAGGCAGGAGCACATATACGAGTTCGTGCTCACGGAGAAGCACCACTGCCTGGTGCTCCTCGCCATGGAGAAGATCTTTGTTGACGGATTGCGACGGCACTTCCGTCTGGCCCAGCCGGATCTCGAGCGCATGTTTCCCCGACTCAAGGATTTGATCGACATTCATCTGCGATTTCTGCAAAAGCTGCGAAAGCGGCAGAACGTCAATCACGTGATTCTTTCGATCGCCGACATTCTGATCGAGCAGTTTTCGGGCGACAATGCGCAGCGCATGAAAAGCGCGTACGGCGAATTTTGTAGCCGCCACCGGGACGCCGTCGAAACCTACAAGTATTACTTGCGAGATCCTCGTTTCGCTCGTTTCGTTAAACATTGTCAGGTACGTAATGAGCAACTGCACACGCTGCGATTTTTTACCCTACTCGCGCGCAAATTCGTAAACTCGATTAATTTGTGCCTGCAGACGAATCCTTTGTTGAAAAAGAAAGGTATACCGGAGTGTATACTCTTCGTCACTCAACGTTTAACGAAGTATCCGTTGCTGATCGAGCCGCTGATAAAAACCGGCAGCAAGCAAGACGAGAGCGAAGACTTGCGTAAAGCGCTGGGCCTTGTTAAAGAGATCTTGGCCGATGTGGATACTTGCGTAGCCGACAAAGAACGAGAGGACAGAAAGTTAGAAATATATAACAAGTAAGTTTGGAACCAACTTTTTTTTTCTGCTCTCTTTTTTTGCTATTCTGCCGTTTTCAATTAATGTCCTATCTCGCATTTTTCAAGATATATTGAAATATTGGAAGTTCCACACACGTTCTATCTTTTAAATGAAGCTAGAAAGTCCTAGAGACTTTATAGACGTCTAGAAAGTGTCTAATTTATTTGTTTCAACTGTTGACGGCACAAACAAAAGAATAAAATCTCAGTTTTTTCAATTCTTTTGATATGCTAGTTAGGATATTTTAGCTAGGGAGGGCGGTATTATCTAATTCTTATTGTCTAGCGTTTTTGTATTTCTTTCTCGAAATTGATGAGCACATCCACGTTTTCGTAGGATCGACGCAAAGTCATTTGCGACGTATCGCGGTGCCAAATTCAAAAAGTCCGACATAATCAACCGAGTGTTGAAGTTCGAGGGCACCGCGTACTTAATGCAAGGTCGTGGCAAGATGACCGCCATTGTGGTGGTTGTTCTATCGGACATATTATTTTTCTTGGTCGAGAGGGATCAGAAATATGCGTTCTTCGTGCCTGACAATAAAGCCGGTATAGTATCGCTGCAGAAGCTGCTGGTGCGCGAGAAAGCCCGTCAGGAGTCCAGCATTTATTTGATAAGCAGCAATCCAGCCGAGCCGGAAATGTTCGAGTTGAAGATTCAAAGGCCAAAGGACAAACAGTTGTGGATACAGGCCATTCGGTCGGCAGTCGAGGCTTGCCCGCAGGAACCGGAGAACGACGCGTTAAATGAAAACAGCAACGAGTTGCGAGACACCAACTCTTCTTCGATCTCGCTGGTCTCCGTTGAAGAGAAACAGCGTATCGTCAAGGCTAAGGAGACACACATACTCAGGCTCGTCGGTATGTCACCTTCTTTGTTACATTATTTTTTTTTTTTTTAGTTTCCCTGCAAACTCTTGTCACGTTGAAAATAATTTACGCGTGCGCGTTCCCAGACGAATTGCGAAAGAAAGACGCCGAGCAAGCGCTGCTGTTCGAAGAGAAGATCAACTTGCAAATGCGTCTCCTACAAGCCGCAAATATTTGGAACGGAAACGAGAGCGACAACGAAAGACTTGAGAAAATTGAGAAGGAAGGTGCTGATTATACGCGATTGGTACACAACGAAGGAGTTGACACCACTCACATATGGCAGGAGGTTAAAACACAGTTTTTTATACAAATTAGAATTGTTGTCGCATCTTTGTGCGATGTTAATTTGTAAAAAAAAAAAAACGCAACTTTAATTCAACACAGGTGTTCGTGGCTGTGCAAGAAGCAACACGTCTCATTAGCTCGTTGTCGGTTAGCGCGGGCGGCGCCACCTTGTCAAGAAGCTTGAGTTCCGCTGGCGAACGTCACAGCGAAGCTTATGTCCCGCCGTCTCTTTGCGTTCCTCGAAGAGCGGAAACGTTTGCCGGTTTCGATCACAATAAGGTAACATATAAAGAAATGATATAAAAAAAAAACCAAACAATAATAATAAATAACTTTACTGGTCTGTTTCCGTGGGGTGAGATGTTTTGCCTGAAAATGACATTCAATGAGATATTCCAAACGTTTTTCGGTTTTTATTTTAACCCTTCTCACAGTGGACTAACTAACTAACGAACAACATTCCTTCTAAACTTGTAAATAACAACGCTCTGTCACATATTAAAGATTTTAAGACTTGCTGTCAGTCAAGTTTAAATTGACTGACAGCAAGTCTTATCAAGAGCAAAGTGTCACGCGAAAAGTTACAACTTTTTTGTTTTACGTTTGTATTTCATTGAATTTCATTTATCCTCATAATTCGAACAGCCCAGTCAAGTTATGTATTGGAATTACCATTGAGAAACCGAGAACAGTGCCTCTTTCTTAAATATTAATAATAATAATAAACTCTAATCGGTTTAATTTTATCTTCAGGAGAGACACCCGCTTCGCGATTCTAACGTGTTGCACGCCATGTTTCCGAAGCTCGAATTGCCCAAAGAAATTCTCGAGGACAAAAATTGCCAGGAATCGGATATGTGCAAGAATCATCAGGAGACAGCGCTACGGTTGTCCAATCATATATACACGTTGCTCTGTATAATAAGTAGTCAGATGACGACAATCGACAGCCTGTACGCGCAACTGGCCGCGTGTAAGGAAGGCAGCAATACGAGCAGCAGCAAGTCCTCCGGCACCCGGCCGAATACGAATCGTCAGTTGGAGGAGCTGCGAAATTTGCAAGATCAACTTTGCCGGGAGAAGGCGGCGTTTCGCGCCGCGTCCCAACAAGAGAGAACTCAACTGGAGGAAGAACGAGCTCAACTGGCGCGCCAAAGAGAGCAATTGGCCGCGGAACAACGGGATGTGACGCAACAACGTGATCAGTTGTACCGACGACTCGAGGCGTTGGAGCGACAAGGTGTCACATTGGTCGGGAGCGGCTCAACGACCGGCTCGACAACGATTCACTTGTCTCACATAACGCAGAACACCGATACGATGCAGCAAACCGCGCGCAACAAGACGCAACCACCTGACGTCAAGCGTATTCCTTTGAACTTGATCAGCGCGACGAATCAGCAGAAGGTGCAGAGTAATTTGCCGGTCAAGCAGCAGCTGCCGCTAAAACTCGCTAGCGGGAGTAACAACAACACAAGGTAATCGGCTTGTTCTATATCGTTTGAAACATTCAGTAACGTTTGTACTCTGTAGGCAATAATTTTGTGTGTTCATCGGCAGAAGTGGTAGCGCTACAAGCAATAATAGTCCGGACCGACACTCCAGAACAGGAAGCAGTCCGGCCATTGTTACCGGGTCTGCGTACTCGTCGCCGGAACTCGGGAACAGTCATCATCTCGGAACCGGCGGCAGCAATCACACGCACTCTTCGAATCGCTCACTGCGCATCGCTCGTTCTCCTCCCGATATCTCGTATACGCAGCAGCAGCAGCAGCAACAACAACAACAACAACAACAACAACGAAACGTGGATTCGCAGCCACAGCAACAGCAGCAGCAGCAGCAGCAACCGTTGGAAGAGGAGGTAATTTTTTTCTGACGAATCTTTCGATTCGGTCGTAAGCACTCGTCGCGCTCGCGCGCGACTCCCACCGGCACGGCTACACCGTCTCCCACGCCGGCGCCGTCACCGCGCAATCAACCGAAAAATAGCCAGCAGTCTCGCAATCGCGTCAAGTCGTTTTGACTTTCGACGCGTTAAATCTCTCTGCGTTTTTGTTTTTTTTTTTTTTTTTTTACACCCAATTTACATTTTCTCCGAGAACACAATTTTCTCATTACGTTCTCGTCATAATCTTCTGTCATTCTACACATCTTCCTTTGTTTTTACTAAGTGCTCACACGCTCTTTTATTGCATTTATTTTTTCACTGTCGAGATTTGACTGTTTTTTATACTTATTTGTTAGGTGATTTGATTCTTATGACGAGAGATCATTTTTTTAACTCAATGTAATAATGTTGCTCCGACGCGTTTACATCGTGACGATACTATACATATAGTTAATAAGCGCGATTATAGTAGTTGATATATCCCTGTGGTAAAACGAAAAAAGAAAAAAGAAGAGAAAAATTATATTTAAATTACATACTCGATTGCTCCATAATGCAATAATATTATTATGCCAAAATCTGACAATTTCTCTCTCAAATTTAACTTTGTCGAGAAAAAAATACACATTCAGAATAAAATATGATTTCTATGAAAAATGATGAGAGAAGAAAAAACAGAGAGAAAGAAAAGTTATTACCAGAGAGAAACGTGAGAGAGCGGCCATTGTGATTTCTTGCGACGCTTCTCTCGGCTGCTGCTGCTTTCATCCACAAAAGTGGATGTGGGAACCACACGGAGCAACGTTTATTTTCAAGCGTAGACAGTACAAATGTAGATCCGGTTTTTGAATTCACATTGGATTTTCAAGCGTATGTACATACGTACATGTATGTCGTTCGATTTGAATCCCCGTGCCACTTTAATATCGTGTAAGTTTCTATAGCGGCGATTTGTTCTAAAAAAACTCACCTAACGGGAAGCTACTATGATGGCACAATATGATGTCACAAGGCTTGCAGAGTTAAACACTTTATTTTCACATTTGAATCTTGAAATCTAGCAACTTATTTTTTCAATTTCAAAGCGTCAAAAACCACCAGTTCGCGCGAGCATAATTCTGTGATTTCTGATAGTTTCTGTTTTTTAGAACGATGTTCGGTCTTTAAATTCGTCATCATTACTCACGTTATACAGATTGGCTGAAGATGATCTGAAAAATTTAAATAAAGATCGTTCCATTAAATTGATACACATACAAATTTATTTTACCACCGTCAACGTTGGATCCGAACTTCTAAAACAGTCAGACAAATCCTTTCTTCAGAAGCCTATGCCGTCAGTTTTTTTTTTCCAACTTTGAAAAATTGAAGCTAGTATAGCATTTTCAAAAAATCAAAGATTCTACATTCGCAAGCAAGTTCTGTAGTTCCTGACAAGTTTTAGAACGAATTTCGGTTTTGTGCGTGCTCTCTGTAAGTAGGAACTACGGTGCAACATCCATTCTTATGGCGTTGGAATCAAACCTTCGAGAGCGTCGTAAGAAATGAAACAGCTGCTCTCACGTTTCTCTCTGATACCTGGTACAGCCGGCTTAAGATCTTTTTATACTAATGCAGCAACATACAATTTTTCTTCGTCCGTATGCGCGTATTGATCAGCTGGCGATGTATGTACGTATGTTCACATGCGCACATAGTGGCGACGTTTTCAGCAAAACCGTTTCCGTTGTTTTTGCAACTTTTCATTCGATAGAAGAGATCATTCTTTTGGATCTGTCACAAATCTTCGAGAATAATCTCGTTAAATGACAGAGTTGCAAAAGCGTCAAAAACGGTTTGCAACGAGCGCGACTAGGTCGGTCGACGATGTGCGCATGTGTACAGCGAAAAGTTGCATATTGCAGCAATAATCGTTGCATCGTGTAAAAAGGTTTTTTTGCAAATCAGATAGATCTTGTTGAATTATTGCTCGTTACGTTATTAAACTGATTGACAGTTTTAGAGATACACAAGATTTTAGACGAATCTTTTAAGCGAAACCTGTTGCTGAAACGCAAGGTAGATTATATATCTCACATATATTAGAGTTAGAGTATGTATGCATATATAAATGTGTGTGTGTGTATGTGTGTGTACTTTTTAAGGCGCGCGTGTGGGTTAAGTGAGTGAAATCACAAAATGAGAATGATAAATGTATGTGCGTAGGCAGTTTTTTTCTAGCTAATATACGCACATACACGTATCTCTAACACAGATCTTCCGCGGTCAGCAACACTGTCTAGTTGGACGCTAATAAGCAATACAGTGTCAACTCACAAAAAATAAAATATTGAGATGTGTATGTAGTGTGCTTCTTTAACTATCAGAGAACGTTTTTCAATAATGTTTTTAAAAACTTAAATGTTTCTACATATCAAAAATAAACAAACATCTTAAAAAAATATGTACAAACATACATCTTATTTTTTTTTTATCTCAAGGCGTAATTTACTCAAAACAGCGATGTGGGTTGACACTGTATTGGTTATTAGCGTCCAGTTATTAGTATCAGTCGATGCCGATACTATTATCAAAGATTGTTGTAGCCGGAGTTGTGGACGGAGTCGGAAACGTAATACACGGATTCTTGTACGATTCTGTCAACAAATGTATTTGTCGATACTGAACGGTATTGTCGACCGCGTGAGATCGGTGTGAAATCAGGGGCACACGATGCTTGTTTGCTTGCCAGATTGGAAATGCAGCGAGCAAACAAGCATCGCAGGTCCGCTGGCTTGATTCCACGCAGCACAGAAACTCCATTAGATTGTCAAATGCCGCTCCGCACGCGATATTTTGACATCTAATAGATGTCAAACGGAGTTTTCGTTTTGCGTTGGGATCTGTCCTTACGACTGTGTTGCGAACGTGTAACGTGAGTAAATCTGTACGCAATAGCTATTCTTACATCATAAAATAATTGAAGTATTTTTAATACGTGCTAAAGTGAACAGAGAAATAGTAGGATTTGTCATATATATATTACTGGATTGTTGTTATTACATGTGTGCCAAGTCGCTGTTCAAATTTGACTCTGATCTGTTTCGTTTTTTTTTTTTTTTTTTTTTTTTTAGCGTGTAGCATTGTGAAAGCGACCTGATCAACCTGTAATCAACGCATTGTCAACTCGAAAACATTTGCCGGAAATCTCGACAAATCGAACGTTTGTCGCGGTAATTAAGATGAACAGCAATTGCGAAGAGCATCTTGCATTTCGATCCATTTTTTTCTCACATATAAAAACGAAACGAATGTAACGAATAGCGAAGGAAAAATCAATGTTTGATATTTCTGTTTCGAGATTATTCACTGCCATTATTGTAACTTTTCTCTAAAGTGTCTTTTTTTTTCTAATTATATAATCTACAATAATTCGTCTGCAATTAACTATATTTATTGCACCGTATGCGGTTGCGCGTACGCGATCGACAACATAAATTTCGGAAGAGCGGAAGTGTTCATCACGTTTTACACGAAAAAAAAATTTGTATAACTTGTTGTTCACCTCGTCCGCTGCACTGTTAATTTCTTTATGTTTTCCGTAATGTAATTTCTATTTATATATCGCATTTGTACATATATATACTAACACGTACAAACGAAGGAAATTCTCAAGCGCGAGATGAGGTACTTTTTTTTTTTAGAATCACAATAAAATACGGTCATACTGCACGTTGGAATAAATTCGATTTCATTGTCCCCTAAAAAACAAAAAAAAAAAGAGCAAAAACAATTTATATATTTATGCACATACATGTGTTTATTATACTTTAGAAATAAAAATCTCACACTGTCGCGATTTGTTACCGTCATCGCGACGAACGTGTGTGTGCGGTTATATGTACGTAAAAAAAAATTATAATTGTTGTGGTGATTGTGTGTCAATATGCTTCCAAACTAATTGAATTCCTATAATACGTGTAAATACAACACATTCCTTATATAACAGATAAGACTGGCGTGCAATATGATCGAATAATGGAGATTGCGTCGTTTCAAGATGATGATGATGATGATGATGATGATGATGATGATGATGATGATGATAAACAAAGGAACGAACTATTTATAAAAATTGACCTCGAAAAAAGACCTTACAAATAAATAAATAAATAAATAAATAGCGTACTACAACTCGTCTCAATCAATTGTGGTGACAATAGAGTATTCTATAAGATGTTATGAAAGAAAAAAACAACAAAAAAAAAACATAAGCAACTATATATTTATTATAAATCTCCTATTACTACTATTACTACTACTATTACTACTCCTATTACTACTATTTATTACTTATACTACGTTGTCAAGTGTACAAGTTTACAAAAATCGATATTTTGCGGCTAAGTGGTACTGTTGTAGCTACCACGGAGAGAGTGTTCGACTTCTCATTGCTATAGTATAAAAAAACACACATGATATATATATATACATGAATTTAATTGCACGATTAGCGTTCTCACAGAAAAGAACATCCGTCATAGATTAAAATCGATTGTGATTATGTGAATCGAGAGGGGAAAAAGAAATTGATAGGCGGAAGAATCAAATCGATACCAGCTAGAAGGAATAGCGCGACGGCCTATGCGTGTCTCGTGGCATGTCTCTTTTTTTTCTTTTTTGTTTTATCATTTTTTTGTTTTTTTAGAGCATGCAGCAACTTGAGGAAGAATATTAAAAAAAAAAAAAATCATTGTTTCTGAGAGAAAAGGCATGTGTATGTATGTGTGTGCGTGCGTGTGTATGTGTAATGTGTGTACACGTATATATAAATATATAATTACTATTAGTAACGCGGTTTTTCCACGTTTAGCAAATCTTTGCGTCCCTAATGCTCATGGGAAGTATTTTTGTACGTTTAATCTAACTATACTGTTTCGCTCTAAAACTACATCTATATTGTTATCATTGTGATACTCGCTGCTGCGATCGTCTTTTGAATCGTTAATATGTAATTATTATACATATATATATATATATATATATATATATATATATATATATATATATATATATAAAA
>QVNW01003335.1:0-12755 GCA_014825475.1 Pseudomyrmex flavicornis
TATATATATATATATTTTTTTTTTTTTCTCATTGTACAAAGCTTGTTGCGATCGTTACGCTTAAGAAAAGAAAAAAAAAAGACATACGGAGTTCGTCTCCCCCAAAATATGATTTTGCCGTCTTATTGTAAAGAAACTATCTACTATACAAAAACTACATATATACTGTCATGAACATATATATATATATATATATAAATAATATCGAGATGATTTGCGCCGTGTTTGTTTTTACACACACGGGCGCGCGTTTTGATCGTAACAGATAAAATAAAAATAAAAATAAAAATAGTTTAAAATGTGCCAATGTTTGTATGATATCCTTTCGGTGATATCAAATGACGCAGCTTATTATCCTTATTTGTCACATTATTAATTTGGCAATCTATTGCGCATCCAAGTGTAAAGTCTTTTTTTTTTTCATCAAAACTTCTTTTCTGTGATTTCAACGCTTGACTCTCTAATAGCATGTGCTCTTTTTTGCATTCCGGCCTACGTATCTGGAAAAGCGTGTTTCTATTCGAAACACTCGAATGAACACGCAGAAGAGAGGGGCTATTCTCTATGAAAACCACAGAAGATAAATACTTGATAAGAGTCTATTTTTTTTCGATTTTTTTTTATATTATTTGGTAATTAAAATGATGGTATCTTAATTCTCCCAAACGAGAGAGGGAAATTCTCAACAGATTCCGAGATATAAGCATTTTTATGAAACGCATAATAAAGAAATACATCTGCGTTTTGAACTTTAGAAGCTTTGCTTGTCTCTGAAATTACGAAAATGTGACTTGTCAAGTTCTTCTCTCCTGCGATCTTCATGTGTATATTAAATATTATTCGAAACAACTGTTTAAGAGAACATTTCTTTTACCAGGAAAGAAAAAATGCTATCTTTTCGAAGAACGACCTTACAAAAAGAAAATTTATCACACGATTTAATATATTTACACACGTTTCAAATTATATATATAAATAAATAAATAATATTTAGCGAACGACGCGGTGAATACGTGATTCTCGTTTTATTTACATGACTTGTTCAGTTATCGAGTGATCATGTGGTTGCACAAAACAGGACGCTATTTTTGTACGAGTTGCTTCTCTAATTAGAAACAAACCAAAAAATAAAAATTAAAAAAAAAAAAAAAAAAAAAAAAAAATGAAGTACTAGAAAGACTGTCTGTATATCTCTAGCGTTAACGAACGTGGAACAGTATATATATATATATATATATATATATATTATATATGTATATATATAATAGTTACGAGTGTGGATTTGTTATTTCTTGTACACGAAACGTTAGATGTGTGTTTGACACATGTAATATACTTGTCATTAAAAGGTACATGTGTTTTTGTGACAAATTGAAATTCATTCCAATTACTCTCCTTTCAACTTGTGTATTTGTACGCGAATTATATATATACATACACCGCATTAATTTCACATTTGAAAGTTGTTCCGCGATGCATCAAGAAAACAATTTTTTTTGTTAAAAATAAATTTAATTAAATTCAATTCTCGAGAAAGCGTGACTATAGACAAAGAAATGACATGTATATGACCATTGTTTATATGGTAGATTAATTGAGAATGTGATAAAAAGAAAAAATAAATAAATAAAATACAAATTCTTGACTCAATTAGCGGTTTTTTTTATTTATCAAAATTTCTCTCCGAGAAGAGAAGAAACGCCTTCCCTCTCTTCTCTTCTCTCATTTCCCTCTCATCATTTGTAAAGACATCGGTTTACGTTTATCGTTTTTATGTTTGATACATATAAGCTCAGTGTTATTTGTACAATTCATTTAAATGCAATAACAATAAGAATGTTATGTATAGCGTGTCTTATACGTTTAGGGTTTCTTTATCGTTACGCGTTTTAACATTTTTTTTTTTTTACATAAAAAAAATGTTATTGAATGTTTTCACTTAAAAAAATTTGTAGTAAATTTAAGGTACGCAAATACGTGATGTTTCGTCAAAATTTCTTTCCTGTTTACATCAATCATGCCTTAGTTGTAAGTTTCGTTGAACGTACAATATTTGATTTTGCGTGTCATCAGAATACTTTAAAAAATACTTTAAGCGCGTAAATCTTTTCGCATGATTTATATGCGCAAAATAACTCAATTCGCGATACATTACAAGACTGCGGTCCTTAGTTAAAATGTTTTATCTTGCATTTATGCATTTTTCAAGATATGTTGAAATATTGGAAGTTCCACACATGTTCTTCTAAATAATGCTAGAAAATCCTATAAAGGCTTTATAGACGTTTAAAAAGTGTCTAATTTATTTGTCCCGAACTACTGATGGTACAAACAAAAGAATAAAATCTTCAATTTTTTCGATTCTTCCGATATGCCAGATAAGATGTTTTAGCTAAGGAGGGTAGAAGAGCAATCGACATTTGTGTGCGTGAAAGATGGATATGTCACAATCTTCATATCTTTCTCACAAATCAAAGTATAACCGTTTCTTCCTTACATTTAGCTGCTCGTCAAACAATTAAACGGACTTTTTTTTTACATATATTTTATAGAACATTTAGTACAACATAAAAACTGCTTGTACAATTTTTTTTATATATCTTTTATACACACATCTACTTTCTCTCTCCGATTTTCATTCTGTTTGACAATTGTATTAAGTGATACAAAATATTGTATAAGTGATATCAACACACACACATACACACACACACACACACATACATGCTGTACAATTTACTATTGTGTTTCATGCGTAATTCTATAGTTACAAAAGTTTTATAATGACTGGTTTACGAAGTTCGCTAACTCACGCCAAAATCACGCAAAGTTCAACACGTAACGAAATTTTTTAGTCATTTATGAACGAGAGTCTAAAATCTCGAGTATGTAACTTTGCGGATTTCGTGGATAACCAGCCTCAACAATTCACTTTGTATGCAATATACGACACTTTATCGTACAATCGAGCACAAAACCTGTAAAAAATACAAATTTGTGTATAAATGTAATATTATTAATACAATCTCGTATGCGATTGTACGTTTGAGATATTTTCTAGCAAGACGACACAGACAAACACGTCTCTTTGATAGTAAACAATCGTAATGGAGAAAGATTTGGATAGACCAATAAAAAGCGCGTCAATTCCACGAACAAATAAAATTGGTTCGAATAAAGAGACCAAAATGTAGAGCATGTAAACCTATTGTTTGCGTTTGCAACAAGTGGGTTGAGAATAAAACTATTGAACATGTCTATTTAGCGAGATGTTTTGATCTTTATTATTTTTATTATTGTTCAAATATATATTTATACTTTCAGAAACATTATTACATGCTTCCCTACTTTGTTTATGAGTTTTATCATCACTGTGCGATGATGATCAAAAAATAAAAATCTCGAAAAGTCTCGCCAAATAAACATACAACAGTTTATTCTCAATCCACAACATGCTCCGCGCGCGTGGTCTCTTCTTTGCTCGATCACTCAAAGAGCATTGCGTTCCTGTCATTTTGTTTTCGTGCTCATCGCGAAATAAATATTAGTGTTTTAAAAATATATTGAGAGATACAAAAAAAAAACATTAAGAGATTAATGATCAATGTAAAAAAAAAAACAATTAATATATAATTTTTCATAATATCAATGATTACTTGTATATACTATATGTTGTTACATTGATTTTAGCCATATACATATATTATAATTGATCTCAATTACGATCATTCGATCAGCTCACGAATATTTGACGATTACATTCGATCATTCTGATCAATTTATTCAAGTTAGCTCTGTCATAATATAATCTATATATACATATAGTTTGTAGTTTATATATATATATATATATATATATTGTATAATCAGCTGTCATATAGTCTATATATATGTACATCTTTGTACATATATAGTAGAGATTACGTGCATTTTTGGTACACATTTACTGCCATGCGCGGAATACTTTTGTGTTAGTAACGATATCGCTCGGATAATTGTGATGATGCGCAGATAGCTGCAAATTTCATTCGTCAAACGCGCTTAACGCCTCTCGCAATTTATCGACTATTTTCTGATAAAAGACAATCTGTTCCGTGAGATGTGTTTTCACCGCTTTGTTTATATGCACTTCCCGTTCCGTCTGGAAATGCGTTTCCTCGGCGATAAGCGCGCGAGCTATCACGTCAGTTCGATGAGAAAGTTCGCGCAATTGTTGCGGCTCCATTTTGTGCTCACTGACCAATCGCTCGCAGTCCTTTCGTTTTTGCACGGCACTCTAAAAAAAAAAAAAAAAAAAAAAAAAAAATATTTTTGACAAAAAATACGCTCATTGGAATCATTGGCAGAAGCAACAGGCGTTGCCTCTCAAAAATCGTCAGAAGTTGCAAAGATCTGATATCTCTTTGTATTTGTAAAGTTTCGAAGCGTCAATTATAATCAATTAATCAAATATAATAATATATAGACCTTTAAATAATTTTAACCGTCTACTGTCAACCTTGACTATTGGCCCTCTGATTTATTGTCTCTTGATTGGTTTCTTCGAGCCGTTTATTGTTTAAATATTATAATCAATTAACACTGAGATATGAAAAATACCTTATGAATGCTGATAACGTCGGGAAAACTGCTAATAATACCGCGATAAATGTGAAACTTATCGGCCAACGGTTCCCAATCAAACTTCGGCTGGTCCTCGTACAGCTTGCCAATATCGTTGTAAGCGTCACCGGTAGCTTTCAATGCGCGCGTTAGATTATTACGGCCGCTGTCGTCCGCTTCCAGAGCATGGCCGAGCGCCGTAAACGACTGACTGACCTTCTGAAATTCTCTTCTGTACAACTGTTGGTGCTTCTTCGCTTGATCGACCGCCACGCTCATGAAATTTTTCACTATCGGATCTAGTCCGCTAATAAATCTAGCAAAAGCATCCGTTTGAATTTCCATCTTTATGACGTCAAGCGGCACGTCTGGACATTGAATAGCGTTGAAGTAATTCACACCTAGCAACTCGTCTTTTTCAGCCACCCGTTTTCCCGCCTTCCATCGCTTCTCGTCCGTGCACGTGATGAAATGCTCCCAGACGCGACTGCGCGAGAGCACGGGATGCCGACAAACATAATCGACAAACTCCTGCAGCTGGGTACGCCGGTGCTCGATGAATGTACCTTCGTAGCGACCGGATATCTGCTTGTCCGGCAAAGGTGGGATCGGGATGAAGCAATATTTCTCTTCTAAGCGCTCGTGCAGCCAATCAAAATGCTTGTATCTTCTCGAAACTTGTATATTATTAAACTGCAACAATTTAACAAAACAATTAGTAAATAAGCACCAAAGAATTAAATCTGAACAAAAGCTCAAAATTTCCTATCGTTCGGTTAATTTTTATATTTGTGTGTAAATTTAATTTGTAAAAATGAAATAAAATAAAAATCTGCAAATATTTTTTTGACCTAGTGACATTAACATAAAACATAAATATATATCCAGTTATAAAAGAACAGACACAACTGTTTGTAGGAGTTGCTTACTGTAGGAGTTAATTGATAGACAATGAAGCTTTTGAGACCCTTCAGCTTGGATTCCTTCTTGGGCGATGTGACAACGCAACTGTAAGGTTCTCTAGTTGGCATCCACGTGCACCTGCCGTCTATTTCTTCTATAAAAATTTTCTCGTTCTCAGGCACATTAACCATTCTACCTAGTAGGAAACTGTCCTCTCCCGATTTGATTAATGTAGAGAACTTATTGTTTTTCTTTGGTACATTGGGTATAGGCCTCTCTGGTATCACAGAATGTATAGTATGCATGGATGCCTGATCACCATAGTCGCCAGTGCTGTTTTGTTGTGGCAGTTGTTGTTGCACGGATGGAACATATGCCTGTGTCTGTCCGACCTCGGAATCGTCGTCCCAGTCATCGTCCCAGTACTCCCCGGAACTTTGCTGGGACGCTGACATAGCATCTGCTTATATAAAAGTTTGAATTGAATCATTATCAAAAAATACAAAGGTGAGGGGCTTATCTCTTATCGAAAAATCAACAAATGGTCAAAACTGATAACATATGTAATAGAATAGTTTTAGATTTAGATAAAAATAAAGTACATACTGGAAGAGGGTGCAGCTTGTTCAACAATTTGAACATAGGCCGCTGGAAACAACCCCGACTGTCCGGTCTGATTAAACCCTTCGCACCAACCGTCTCCCACATTGTCTCGTATGACAGTTAACAACTCGCCAGCAGTAATTGACAATTCTGCCGTCCCCGGTTCACCCGTAAAGTCGTATAACGCTCTTACCTGAACGAAAAAAAAAAGAAAAGAGAAAAGAAGAAGCAATACGAAAATGAGAAACAAAGAAAGATAAGTAAAGAGTTCATCCACTTATTGGTAAGGAAATGAATGAGTCATAATAATAATCAAGAGATGATCAAATGCGAAACAGCACAAGTTTCTTTCGCCGGGTCTTTAATATACCTGATGGCCCTCCATGATTTTCACAATTTCGATCTCGGTGATCCGCTATCTCTCGCTGATGCGAAAATTTAAATTGCCGCAGTTCTCGACTCGTCACATTCCTACGTTGCTTTTAGGGGTATGGGTCGTCTGACATTTGTGCGATCACACTTTGCTGTACCTTCGCGCGCCGCTCGCTTTGTATGAATATTTCTGCATGTATGTGTGCATGCGTACACAAGAGACAAATCGGACAATATAGGTTCGTTCTTTTCCTCCGCACTGCCCGAGACCGCACTGGAACCTGGAACTGTGTCGTGGACAACGTAAAACTTGACAACTGTTAAGTAGAAAGAACTCAGGACAGATAGTTCAGAATCGGTGCTGTCCCGGAAAGTGGGAAAAGAACAAACTTTACGCAACCGCAGCCATAATGTAACATAACCTTTTTCTCATTCACGAGAATCCTCTTCACACGTGATTTTACCTTTAAATTTGCACAATGTGTGTAAGGTATTGAAATTGTTACTGAAATTGATGTGGACATGAATTCCCAACAAATGATTCAGCTTCCTCAAAGATTCAGAACAGCTTTCAAGCTGGTTTTGTCTAGATTTAATAATGTCAGTAATAAAATTAAGAACTACGAGATGCCTGAGAAACTTAAAGGCACTTTCCTACAACGATGGGGTAAATTATGATGAAAATATCAAACTCATTTAAATTGTGTCAGCATTCAAAAATGTAAATTTATTTGAACTTCATGTATCATATGAGAGTTTTCTGATTTTGCAGCGAACTACTGGCGTAATCTTTATGTAGATTATAAGGATGTTGCGATTGACGTAGCCAAAGATTGTAAAGAACGTCCTTTACGTGCTGCGATATATAGTACACGTATGTATTTATTTTTACATCACACCAGACAACAAAATTCTATTATTCTTAAGATGCGTATAAAAACGGGTGTATATGTATATATATATAATATATATACATATTACAAATATAACTGTATGAAATATTGTAGTTTTAGGAGGTTGCTTTTATTTTAGCAAACACAATCCGGACGAAATCGTGTTTAGGGAAAAATTAATAGAAAGCAGCGGAAAACTGATTCAAGTGGGAGAACCCATACGCAATCCTGTCTCTGTGCGGCACGTAGAGTGGTTGGAACGATGCTACAATGAAGGAATTATTAGGAGATTGAATTTAGGCATATTGTCTCTGATGTGGATAGATAATTACGACAAGGACTGTTTCCTGTACAAAACCGTTTGTCCTTATTTGAAACCAAGATACCTGACTTTTCACAAAAGAATAATAGACGTAGGAGCGTTGGACAAGTGGTGGGTGCTGGAAACGAAAATGAAAGACTACGATGTAAACGAATCCGAATTTAATGTTGTGAAAACTACAAGTAACGTCGATGCTGTTTCAGCATCATGATAGATTTTTATGTAGATTTTTTGTATTTATTAAAAAAAAAAACAGAGAATATAACTTATATAAATGTTTCTGAGAGAAAAACAAAATGTGTATACAAAGCAAATTAACCCCAAACACTCTTTCAAAGTTTTGTTCGAGTTCTTTCATGTATTCCAGGCTAGTAAGCTAAATGCGTCGACATTTGTTTGCAAACAAAACAATTTAGAACTGTATTTAAGTAGAAATTCAGACAACTCTTCACAATTCAGATCTTGTACATATACATCTGAATTACATATATTCTATATTTTACAAAAATAAGATATTTTTCTGTATTTTTACGTAGCCTTCAAGTATAAAATTCTTTTGGAAGACTTCCTTCGGGCGAATTTCCGGCTAACATATTATCTATCTAAAATTGTTTAATCAGTTTGATTAGATTCTTTGAACTCAACTGTGCTTATTAATACAAAAATGTAAGCAAATGTTATATACCATCTTGTGCGTAAACTATAGCTGTGCGACATGGAATGTAAATCTTCATTTTGTGCGAGTACGCAGAAAACGGCTCTGGTTCCGTAAAATGCTTCACGTTCGTGTCTACGCGACGATGACCGCCAAATTGTTCATCGTCGCTGCACAAAACGACTTTATACGTTCCAGGATTTTTTATACCCAACGGGTAATCGGGAAAAGATTTTTGCGGATGGAAGTTGAAGACGAATGTCAGATCAGCTCGATCGAATACAATCACCTTGTCGTCTTCGTGTTTCCAGCTCACGTAACCCTTAAAAAAAGTAATTTCGAAAAGTTATTATTTTCTAAGAGTTTGTTAAATCAAAAGTGAAAGTTACGAAGTCGTCGGGATAATTACGGGATGAGCATGCAGCCAACCGTATTTTTCTTCAAGCTTGTTTACAGCGCGATCCCAGTTGTTCATAAACTTGTACTTAAGCAGTTCGTCGTCCACCAAATTCCACTGGCGTCTGGCATAATGATAACTCTCCCCGTTCCCAATTCTTGGAAAGTCCAGCCACTCGGGATGGCCAAACTCATTACCTGCGAAACACGTAAGCCCGGTATAAAATACAAGTCAACTCTCCATATTTGCGCGTCTCTTTTCACATATATTGCGTTTAAATCCACAAACTGACACACAAAAGTTTCTTTTTTTTACTCCGCTTCTAATTCTACAACAACGCAACGAATTGCTCATGGTGTCGCTGGTTTCGCTAAATTATTATTATATCACAGTATATAAAAATAAAAAATTCTCTTCTTACAGCTCCATACCCGCGCAAATACGGAGAATCCGATCGTATCTCGAGTATCATATCATTTTGTTGGTCACACGAATTCAAATGCGTATGCAAAAAAAAAAAAAAAAAATACGATTCTGCGTGTGTGAAGAACAAATTCAACATTATTCACCCATAAAGTTTAGATAAGCCTCGCCGCCCAGAGCATGCGTGATAAGCGTGATTAGATTGTGGAGAGCGATCCCACGCTCAATTATATCACTGTGCCCGCTCAGTGTGCTCATATGTGTGTACATCTCCTTATCCATGAGCCAAAACGCAATCGTCTTATCGCCCACGAGAGCCTGGTCGTGAGACTCGGAATAAGCAACCGCTTTCTCCATCCATCTTCGATTAGACAACGTCCAGCAGATCTCACCCATTTTCCAATCTTCATCTTTGAATTTCTTCAACAACTGAATCCACTTGTCGGGAATAGCCATGGCTAGTCGGTAGTCAAATCCCATGCCACCTTCAGCAACTGGCCTGAAATATATTTTAAAATATATATTCTAAAATTCTTAAATTTTTATTTATTAAAATTACATGTTTTCTCGTATATACCTGCAAACACCTGGCATTCCACTGACATCCTCGGCAATCGTGACCATCTCGGGATATATTTCGTGCAACATATGATTGGCGATCATCAAATACACCACACCCTCGACGTCAACGTTTAGACCGTAATATTCGTCGTAATGACCGCTGAAACCTTGTCCCAAGCCTCTCGAGTGATATAACATCGATGTAACGCCATCGAATCTACGAAACATATGATTTTCATAACGCAATGATATTTTAATAATCAAATGATTTCTTCATTTTACTAACAAAGTAAAATTTTGTTAGTATATAATTTTTGTCTGTCAACGTTTTTATTACTTATCACATGAGATTTCTTCTTGTTAAAGTGCAAATAAATAAATTGTAATAAAGTTTTTTACACTATTATATTTTTTACATATTACAAAGGAGAAACATACCTAAATCCGTCGAAATGATACTCTTCGCTGTACCAACGCAGATTAGACAGTAAAAATCGAAGTACTTCGTATTCAGCGTAATTGAACAGTCTGCTGTCCCACAGCGGGTGCTCGCCACGCCCGCCGCTGTGGAAGAAACACGCGTCTGTACCATCGAACATGTTCAGTCCGTCCAAAGTGTTTTTAGACGCGTGCGAGTGCACCACATCTAAGAGAACAAAAAGACCGTGCTGATGCGCCACGTCTACCAACTCCTTCAATTCTTCCGGAGTCCCATAGCGAGACGAAGCCGCGTAGAAGGAAGTCACCTTGTCAAATGTTAAACACGTAAGACATTATATACAAACCGACACACTTGTGAGTGTCACAATCATTATGAGAGAATTGTTTATTGTGCAAATGCGCAACCTGATATCCAAAACTTGCGTAATAAGCGTGCTCCATGATCGCCATCAATTGTATCGCGTTGTATCCCTGCTTCACTATTCTCGGTATTATATCTTTGGCGAATTCCAAGTAGGTGCCAACTCGCAATTCCTGCGTGGCAATTCCCACGTGACATTCGTAAATCCTGAGACTGTTTGGCTTCTTTGGTTTAGGATGCTTGAATTTGTACACCTAGGAAGAAATAATCCGTTACATGTTGCAATGCAATTTTTTGCCACATTACTCAATGAGATATTATAGAACAATCATTTTTAGAATACATTGTTTGAGGGCGGATGCCAGACACGTTGCTTATAAGTAGTCCCCTCAGACTTGTTCTCTGACTGAGTCACATAACTTGCCCAAGGACTCAGTCTTTCGAGCAGCTCGTTGTTGTGATTTTTGATAACGAGCTTTACTTCAGACAAATGTTTCAAAGGACAACTGCCATCTGCATTCGGGGGCAAATGTAGTTCCCATTTTCCATATTCCAATTTTTTATATGGCGTAGCAGTTCTGTTCCAATTATCTGTATGCAATAAAAAAAAAAAAAAAAAAAAACATTTTAATTGGAAGCTGCGTGCAATTCTGGATATAATGCGTTAAATATATGACAAAACCTCAAATGATATAAATAGAAGTACAAAATAAGATTCTTACTGAAATCTCCAGTTAAAAATACTTCTTGTGCACCAGGTGCCCATTCTTTTGCAACAACACTGTTATCATTCTGAACATGAATTCCAAAGTTCTCATATGCTTTCGTAAACTGTTTTAAATCTCCATCTCCTGCTTCTATCTTTTCAATATAATCCAAGAACACGCCATATCTAAAAAATGTATTTTTATAACAATGTGTGTGTGTGTGTGTATACGTATATATATTGCAATATATTTAGAAATAAATTTCAAAAAGCTGTCGTACAACGTATAAAATCAAGATGCATAAATAAAATGTAATCCATTTAAATATATACAAACGTTATAAGTAAAAATACCTCCGACGAATGTCATTTTCGTATTGCTTCAAATAAGGATCCCTTTTGAGAAGAGCTTCTATTTCTGGAACCTCGATTTGCGAGGGTTCCATGCTAGACCATTTTCCTCCCATTTTTGCGACACGTCGTGCAGAAGACCGGCTATAACGAAATTCTCAACGTGATCAGAGGACCGACCAAGCCAACATGACTAAAATTTGAATGACATGTCAAGGTGATCCCCACTTCTCGTACATCTTGAAACATGAAAATGTGAGAAATAGAGTGCGATATGCACGATCCTGAGTCGTGACGGAACCGGACGGAACCATGTGTGGTGTGGTTGCATGAGGCTATATCGTTTATGTAATTATTACGACCCAATCCAAGTACATATGAGCAGGAGCGTCAATGTCTTTTTACATATGACATTACTACTTTTCAGTGTTAAGACGTTACTGAGGCATTGTTGACGCATAAAAACATAAACGCTCCTGCCTGTTGTTTATAAACAAAGTGCGAGTCACAAGTTTATAGCGCCCTAACCTGATATTTTACAGATTTAACCTTTGGCGGCTCGCGGAGTCATACTACGCTGGTCTATTTAATAGCTCTATTATTCCACAGGCATACACGGACACACATACATACATACATATATATACATATACATATATATATATATAGTATAAAGATGTTGCGTGTCATTCAGTCCCTGGTATTGCCATCGCCATGTTTATTTGCGCAGCAAGAGCGGCGCGAGTATGAATTTTACAATGCTGTTTTTTTTTTTTTTTTTTGTTTTTTTTTATGTCACATTTACATCTGAGAAACAAAAACAAAGCGAGTCCAAGAATCAGAAACTTTTTATTGAAGATACACGAGGACACATGCGTATTGCGCAAGAATAATGATTCTCTCATTACTCATAAAAATTTACACATAAGTACAGCGTATAATTTATTTATACACAATATTTATTATGAGTTGATAAATGCAAACGCGCTGCTCTACGAGCGAGCGACCTAAGCGACACAATTTCGCGAAAACTGTTGCAGTACAATTGCTTGGAATACGTTGCAATACATTTAAACTAATTTTATACTTTTTATATATATATAGATTATACACATGAACGTATTTGGTTGAACTTTACGCATTTTAAAAGTGTGTGTGAGAGAGA
>QVNW01003336.1:0-17885 GCA_014825475.1 Pseudomyrmex flavicornis
TGTGGTTAAAATATATATCACACGCATGTACATATGTAACTTTGTACGAGTAAAGTTAAAGTATGATGTTTCAAAAAAAGAAATCATTGGTTTTTTTTTTTAATTGGGTTTGCTCGTGCATAGTGCACAGTATAGAACGGCACTTTGACTTGTAGACGTATCACGGAATAGAATCATGTCCACTTGTAGCGTACGCACCGACATGTTGCTCGTGGACATGACTACGTAGTTGCCAATGTGCACCACTCGTGGACATTGCGCTGACTTGTGGGGCGGCATAGCGATCGTAAAAACTTTTATGGGCCTAGACGTTCTCAGGCTTCTCTCTGATATGACATAGTGATTTTTGAATGGTTTTTGATTACTTTCGCTTGACCTGGCTTGAGACTAGATTTCACTTGGCGTAGCTTCTGTTTTTTTAACACACGCTTTTCGAGTGTGAAGTGTGAAATTTGAAAGTGCGTGCCATTACGTTGCGCTGCGTTCTTACAAATTTGCGATAGAGAAATTACATTGTGATATAAATTCTACAGCTTTGCAATGGGTTGCGATGGTGGTACTATTCCTCGCAGGGATGAACTTGTAAGAATGAAAAAGAAGCCTGAACAGGTAAGATTCGAGAATCGCATAACCTTTTTTGATCTTGATTGCCGGAGCCGTTTTTAGTTGCGCAGATACAACAAAAGGAAATATTTGATTAATATTGAATTGTTTACAGAAAGACAAAGAGGCAGAGTTGGCTTTCAAGTGGAAGCACTGCACAATACGGCAATTGCCACTTCAAGTACCAGTTGTGGGTTGCTACTTTGGTCGTTTGTACAGCAAGGAATCTGTGTTGGAAGGTCTGCTGGATCGCAATACACTTCCGGAATCTGCTGCACATATCAAGACTCTTAAAGATGTGAAGACTCTTAATTTGACTCCAAATCCAGCGTTTGATGGTGACAAGGCCGAGAAAGGGGATAGCTACACTGGAGGCAGAAGTCCTTATATTTGTCCGGTCATTGGCTTGGAGATGAATGGAAAATATAAATTCTGTTTCTTATGGTCATGTGGCTGTGTAATGAGCGAACGAGCATTGAAAGAAGTGAAGACTGCAGTAAGTTGAATCTTTGCATTTTTATCATATTACAAAATATATTGAACTAAACATTTTAAAAATATGAATTTAAAGCATAAAGTTTTACAAAATAAATAACATTTTTACAGTTATGTCACAAATGTCAACAACCATTTGACGTAAAAGATGTGGTCATATTGAATGCAGAAGGTGATGATCTGGAGCTCATGAAGGAGCGTGCATCACTCAGAAAAACTAATCAAAAGAAATCAAAGAAAAACAAGCTAGATGATGGTGCGCAAACAGAAAAAACAGAAGAACTGTCCAAAAAGAAGCTGAAAAAAGAAGATACAATTGTTCCAAAGTTGAACAATAAACCTGAAGTTAACGATCCTGCTTATAAAAAGATTAAGAGCGATTATAGTGTTGCAAAAGATCCTAAAGCGTCAGAAGTTTTCAAAAGTATTTTTACCTCTCATAAGACTGCTACAGAGCAAACTAGAGCGCACTGGGTAACTTATAATCCATTTTATAATTAATTTGTATTCACAATTGTTCCACTTCGAAGATTGTTGATTTGTTTTATCAAAAGATTTGGAAGTTTCTTATAAAACGACTAATAGGGAAGAGAGAGAGTGAAGTAGAGCAGTACAGCAAATATGTATACGTGTTATATGTATATGTAAACAATGCATAGAGGAAATAATAAATAGGGAAAAATTACGTATATAATTTTATCTTGTTAGATTAAAACTAAAATTAACAAATGTACATAATCGTATGTAAAATACTCCTTTTATCAAAATATAGCTTAAATTTATTTATATAAATGTACAATGTTTAAAAAAACATATCTACCTTAAGTTACTTAGACAAGTGTGTAATCACACATATATTTTGTGATTCTTAATAAAAAATTTAGTCACGTGTTTTATGTACAATGTATTTATATAAAATATAGTTCTCGTGCAAAAAAAAAAAAAAAAAAAGATTTCTTCAATTATGTTTGTCTGGGTATCCTGCGCACAGTAATTCCTTGAATGACTCTCCGTAATCTGCTGCCGATAGTGCGTTTCCTACGAGAATGCCTTCTAAACGGTAAAACTGTCCACAGATACAATAGACATCCAAAGGACATTATCATAAGAACTGTCACTATTATGAAAGTTCGATATGAAACTTGGCTGTTAGGAATGTCCTCAACAGTCTCTTTCATGTAATCTATTACAATCATATCGTCATCGAGATTTTGAAATGTAGGAATACTGGCGCCACCGACTCGTCTTTTCAGCCACAAAGTATTCATATCCTGCAATATTGAATTTTCCGCGTTTATGGTATCCCTTATAGGAAACACTTTCTGCAGTTTGTATGGATCTCTGTAAATACAACAGATAAGACAGAATTCAAGCACAGATATCGAAAGTAAGAAAATAATCAGTAACCATCAAGTGTGATTCCTGTCAATAAGTGATGAAACTTGAGCACACTTTGCATGAAGCTATCCATTTTTAGTTGCGACTTTGGACACGATATTCTATCAATTGTTACATCGTAATTACGAGACAATTTGTGATACAATTAAAATAACTAAGTAACCGTCTTTTGATTACTCTTTTTCCGTATGCCATGCATTAGTTTTTCCAATATTTTTAGATTAAAGCAAGAACAAATTGACAAAGAAATGAATTTGAGAAATGCTTGTAATTGAAGTGATACTTATTTTACACGGAATTGTACTTACAGTGGCACGGATTCGTTGACTGGCATAGACACAGCATAGGCAAGAGTTGGACATAATGGAAGACGTTTAAAATTGCCTGCTGGACTATCATTCATCAACACTTTGCTGTGACGACTGAAGCGATTCCCTTTCATCCGAAGCGGTAACTCACCAATCTCTATATTATCGGTCGGTTTGACAGTCTTGCATTTTTTCTGATTTTCATTCATAAAAACATTAGGTACATAACCCGTCGTCGTGTATTCCAAAATGGCATCGAGCATCCAGAAGCAAGCTGTGTAAAATCATTTTTTTAGCAAATAAAATATTTTCAATATTGTAAAACATTTTACATTATAAATATTTTCTCTTGAAAACACACCATTTCTGTAATACACCCGTTTTTGTAAATGATTATCATCGATGCAGTTTGAATCTCCGTAAACGACAAGTCTACCGGCCATCGTCTGTTCTTTGACATAAGTTTTTTCTTCATTTTGATCCGCTTGCTTTATTTCATTATTAATTCCATCATGATTTGTTGTTTTAACATCATTCTTACCAGACACTTGTAAAAGTCCCAGAATCGGCACAAGCGCAGGTATTCCCGGTTCTTTCTTTACAAGTTCGTGACCCTGATCATCCAACTCTGCGTACAGAATGGTTCCATCTTTCGGAAATCTGAAAGACAAAAACAAAAAATAAATTATAAACTCTTAGTATATGGCAATTTAAAATATTTTGTCGTGCATACACTAGGCGTCTTACCTAATTAATGTAGTGCCAGATGCAAATGTGACCGGCGCGTGTTGATGAAGAGTAAACTGGCCGCTTCGTACTTGATCGCCAAATGCCACACCCCAATTGACGTAAAGCAAATCGTTTACGGCCGGAATATTAGCACCTCCCGTTTCCGGTATCCACCACAGACGAGTGTTCTCATCGTAAAACTGAATTTTTTCCATCACTGTCACGTTGTACCAGTCAGCGAACACAATTACCGACAGACCGTCGTTCTCCACGTCTTGCTTCAACTTGGTCACCTGCGATTGAAACAAGTTTTTCAATGCAGACACACATGCACAATAACTTGTCGAGAGAAACACGATCTTACGAAGCTTCGTGATAAATGCATACTTCTTCAGGATAAAATTCCTCCTCCGGATCCACAATAAGCAGAGTCCCATAGTTCTTTGCGTTGAAACAAGTAAATGGGTGGCCGAGTACTTCGAGATAATACCCAGCATTACGTAAGTGCTGATACATTTCTTTAAAGTTCGTGTGTATATGATCGCCGTTCCAATCAAGTGGATCGTTCTTCACGCGCAGATCATCTCGAGGGAAATATCCAGGTGGATACCGTAGATTGTGATACTGGTCCCACAAAATACGTTTGCTGAAGAGTGTATTTAACAAGTGACAATAATTAAATCGACATCAACGAATACTTCAATAACAATAATTTATCGAAAGTGTTAATGAAAGAAATCGTGGATGTGTGTTTATTTTGTATCATCTATTTCCACTCACTGTCGAGGAGGTGTAGGTATCACTTTTGCTTGCAGCGGAAGTTTTAC
Organism: Pseudomyrmex flavicornis; assembly: GCA_014825475.1. NCBI lineage: Eukaryota > Metazoa > Arthropoda > Insecta > Hymenoptera > Formicidae > Pseudomyrmex > Pseudomyrmex flavicornis. Next base: position 4,361 of record QVNW01003336.1, read on the forward strand.
GATTGATTGCCGAGGCTTGCCCGCGCCGTCACTTTCAACAGTAAGCGTGATGTGACCTGATGTATAAAAGAATAATCTATTATATCTAATCTAAATTTATAAAATTAATTTTTTTAATAAATTTATTTAATAATTAAAATTTATTGATAGAAATAAGATTATAATGTTATTTGCACCTTGAGCAATTCCTTGCCAGTCTTGAGATGTTGAAGGAACTGTTATAGCAACCGCTAACCAACCTGACCATGGCCACAAAATGTCACTGTGCGTTATCGCCACATCAATACGTTCGCCATTACCGTTACCAGTATATGGATGCCAAGTGAAATTTACGATATTTCCAGCTACACCCAAGCCGTTAATAATAGTCACATTGACTACTGTAGGCATACCGGTATGATACACAGCTTGCGTGCAGTACGGCCACATGTACTGACATTCCGTCAGGTCTATGTAGCTAATCATTTAACAGAGACAAAATATCGATCGTATTAATGATACTGTCTAGATTTTATTACTGCATATTGCTTTTATGTGCGTTAATTTTACCTCGGGCTAAGTGTAACGACAGGAGTATACGACTGTAAGAACTGAAATGCCCGCAGAAGATCCAATTTTCCTGCACCTTGTTCGAACATGCTGATTCCAGGTAAGCGACGAGCTGATTGCAACAATATTTGTTTCATGCTCGCTGGTGTTACCTTAAAAATATGTTCGTTGTATAAAGAGAATAAGATTTTTTAAATAATATTGAATAGTTGTTCTATTTAATTACTTTGTCGCTAGATGAGTTTGATTGTATAAATGCACTAGCTAACAGTGCAACTGCACCGGCAACAACAGGACTGGCGACGGAAGTGCCAGAGAGTGTTCTGCATCCATGATGTAAAGCGGATCCTTTCACTCCCGACCCGTATGTGACCAGATCAGGTTTGACTCTGCCGTATCCAAATGGCAACTCCCACGTAGTCATTCCGCGCGAAGAGAACATCGCTATTTGATCGTCCCAATTAATGCCTCCTACACCAATTACATCCATTTGATCAGAGGGATTGTTCAGAGTGCTGTACAAATAAAAATAGAAAACAGAAATGAAGTATATAGTTGCTAAAAAAAAACTATTTTCTTGTTTATGTAAATTACAACACACCCATAAATAGGTCCATCATTGCCAATTGCAGATACCATAATGATACCATTAGCCGTGACTTCCCACACTTTATCAACAAACGGTTGGTCCATGAAATCTGGACCACCGATACTTAAATTCAATACTGTCACGCGTCGAAGTATAGCGTGATTGAAAGCATCCAAGAACCATGCAGTATAAGATACCTGTAAAAGAAAATTATGTAATATTTTTTTAATAATAAACTTCAAAAAAAAGTACCTGAGCATTTGTAAAAACGCGATAGATATAAAGATCCGCATCTGGAGCAAAACCAGAGCAATCCTTCGAGGATGATGCAATCACGCCTGTTACAAATGTTCCATGGCCCAGACTGTCCTCCATAGTTTTTTCATTTGTCCAGTTTATTCTCTCTTTGATGTTTCTAAAGTGGGGATGGTTACTGGCAATTCCAGTGTCAAATATTGCTACTTTAACACCTTTTCCAGTAAAGCCCATTTTCCATAGTGTATCAGCTCCGAGTAAATATGGAACTTGTACTGATATTGCTCTGAATAATTTTCGATTCTAAAATTAAAAATTTGTCTTGTTAGTTTTTACATAAAATTATCTTCTTTTTATTGTTTTTGAATTATAATTCAAAATCTTTTATAGATTCAAACTTACATGATTAGTGAGTTTTCTTTTAAAATGTTTATGTTCTAAGGCATCGTGATCACTTGTTGTATTGATGAAGTTTAAAGTCCTACGTATTAATCTCTGCGATGTCACCGTTTTTACCAAAGGATGACTTTTCAGAGCTTTTAAGCCTTGATGTTTATTTGTTTCCTCCAATAGCACAATATCAAAGTCACTGGGATATTTAGATGCTGCATTTTTACGAGGTATAATTTTCCAGTTTTTAATACCAGATGAGTTTAATGCAGCTTTTATGTAATTCTCTCGTACAGGAGCTATATAGTAACTTTTAAATTGAACTATATATTCATTTTTGATTATGCTGGAGGACAATGTAACTTTGACTTTTTGCGTATTACAACAGGAGCAATTTAATGATTCAGTTATATCATATTGTGGAGACTTGGTTGTGTAATTGTTATCATTGAATTTTTCAAAGTCATTCGTGTGATTGTAACTTGATACATAAAAGATATTAAAAAATAAAACATACAGCAAACTGCACAGCTTCATAATACTAACATTGGGTAAAATTCTCAGCTTGAGAACCATATGTCATACTTGGTTCAAGATTTGTGCCATCGACATTAAACTGATCAAAATAGTCAGTCAGCTGTAATTACGACACGAATAATCTTTCTCTGCGTTGTTTCTTATTTATTTTCGTTCTCCATAATTTTTTACGTGTACCTCTCGCTTTCAATGTATCTCACATTCTAACCTTGACCAATGATTCAACAAAATTTCACCGTGGAAGAATAAAACACATTTGCAACGACTCATAAAGTACATTTTATAATTGGAAATTAATTTTATTTTTCCCAGTGGATATAAATGATACTGCGTCAACGTTGACTAATTAATTCTCAGAAACTCCGAACAAGTGAAAACCTAACCATGCGTAATTCACGATTCAGCATACTCGTGCTCTCATGCTATCCTGTCACTAATTTTTTTTTAATTTTGCACGTTTTTTTTATATTTTAAATTTAGAAAACAATTCTGAAACAAAATAAATATTTATTAAAATTGTTACAAGTTATTTTTAAAAATAAGAGAATATGGAAGATCTCAGTAAGTATATATTTCAAAATTTACACGAAAAATTCTATAGATCTATAGTTAAAAACTGTTTTTTTTTTTCAATTCATGTAAACAGTTTGACAGACATAAATCATATAACAACATTCTAAAGGAATAAATTCTGCAAATTCTCATCATTAAAAAATTTGTATATCCATCAAAAATTACACCAACTATACAAGATTAATAATATATATGTTAATTACAAGGAATAACATAAGGAAATCTTAGTTTTTTAATATTATACATTATCTATATTACATTATCTTAAAGAATATTATATTATTTTTTTATTTTTCAACGGGGGTTTGATACACCTTCTCAAATAAAATATGCACTTCACTGACAAACTAGCCTCAGAGCGACTCTCTCAGCCGCTGATTTCAGCGCCATATATCCACAAAAGTATGTAGAACGATAAAAGTACTATCTTTGATTTGATTTTGTTCCGTGCTATAACCAAAATGTTTTGTAAACGGAGCCAAAAGGTACTAGGAACTTTTTACATTATGAGGTTTGCAACTTTGCTTGAAGAACGGATATAATACACGATAGTGAATTTAAATAAACGGCAAAGTATATACGTGGTTATGTGACGAGAGCGTTTGAAGGTTCCTTCCGTGTGTTACGCTTTACTTCTTTAGCATACACGTATGTTAACGTTACATCAGCGGAAGAACAGATCTTTTTGTGAATGGAAGCGCGACGGGGAATCACGATGACAGAGGATAATCGAAAAATCTTTGTAAACAAATGGATCTCAAGAATAGTAATTGCTACAATTGTTCTGCTCATTATTCTAAGTTTGCCGGCTATCTGCGAGGGTGCCGAGTCGGCATCGGATCACAAATATACCAAGAAGTCCAATGAGAATCATTTGAAACAAAAGCATCATCACGATCACGAGCATCTTCACTTGGATCATGAATACGGCCACGAACATCTTCACCTGGAGGACATTCCGCAGAAGAGTCACAACATCATTCTCCAAGCTGTCGGATCGACCTTGGTCATATCCGCTGCTCCTTTTTTTATACTGTTCTTTGTTCCACTTGACAATACCGAACAACGTGAATCGCTGCTGAAAATTCTACTAAGTTTCGCCTCTGGTGGTCTGCTGGGTGACGCATTTCTTCATTTGATCCCTCACGCAATGGTTCCTCATTCGCACAAGTCAGAGCCACATTCTCGTAGTCATGAACATAATCATGAATCTGGACATCATTCGCATGACATATCTGTCGGGTTGTGTATATTGTCAGGATTAACGGTGTTCCTGATAGTAGAAAAGGGAGTACGCATCATCAAAGGTGATCATGGTCATTCCCACAAGATTGAAAAGGAAGATAAATCATCCGAGAAGAACAAGGAGAAAAAGAATGGCAACAAAGCAGTCTCCAAAACGCAAGAGACATCTGGCAGTGACTTAAAAATTGCTGGCTACTTGAATCTGGTTGCAGACTTTCTGCACAACTTCACTGACGGTCTGGCCATAGGAGCCAGTTATATGGCTGGGACTAGTATTGGTTATGTAACAACGCTCACGATTTTGTTGCATGAGATTCCACATGAAATTGGCGATTTCGCCATTCTGATACAAAGTGGTTATAGCAAGAAAAAGGTAAAGCAAATACAAAAATAATCTTGAGCTTTGTACTCAAGCGTATTTGCAGTTGCACGGAATAGTTTACTCTCATTACTGCATTTTTCTTAAGTTTAATCTTTAAAAACTAATTTTCTAACAGTTTTGCTTTTGTTCACAGGCTATGCTGTTACAGTTGATAACTGCTATAGGAGCTTTGTTAGGAACGTTTGTTTCTTTATTGGCAGAAGGAATGGGTAAGAGAACTTCTGCTTTAATTCTTTGCCTGCAGAAATGAGTCTCAGATTTACTAAAAAAATTGCGCATTGTTTCTAGAAAAAATTAGTCTTTTTTAACGCTTGTATCTTGGAAACAACTAAAGATTTTTTTCATTTTGTTTGTTTATTGACGCTTCTATTCTTCGCGGAGATATTCGATCTTAAAGTTGCATGGGTTTCGCAGACCTAATCTATCTTACTCGTGAGTCATTTTTGAAGTCTGCAGGCGAAAGTTCTCATCTTAAGATGAGAACAATCATCTTGTTCTCTGACGCACGTAAGAAATTATAATTGGATAGAGTTGTCTATATATAGTTCTCTCTGAGGCTAGTTTGTCAGTGAAGTGCATATTTTATTTGAGAAGGTTGTTCTAGGTGATCTTGCGACAAAGTGGATTCTTCCGTTTACAGCAGGAGGCTTTATTTATATCGCAACTGTTTCCGTAATACCGGAGCTTCTGACCGCAACAAAACTTCGGCAGTCGATTATGGAGATCTGCGCACTTGTTTTCGGAGTATATATGATGGTGCTCATATCGGACTTTGAATAGGAGATATGCTTAAAGCAGGTTTCATACTTTGATTTTCATTTTATTCATTCTTATTGAGATCTAAAGAAGAATCTTGCGTCACTTAAGTAAATAGTCAAACAAAAGTGCAATTTAGTTGTATGATACAACTGTAAATAAATTATAATTCTGTTTAAAAAAAATGCCAGAAAAAATATCAATAGCACTAATTATTTTTTGTTAAAAAAAATATCAGTAAAAATATCATTAATACCAATTCTTTTACGTTGTTGTCACTTTTTACTTTCGTGATCAATCATTGCATTTATTTAAAATAAGTATGATTGTAAGTATATTTTATAAATATACATATTGTGCTATGCCTTATTTTTTTTATGAAAAATTTCTTCCGATTTCGTGTATACTATAGAATTTATATCTAGCATAAGGCAATATTGTATCAATCTTAAAATCTACATATATATTTGTTTCTCTCAAGCTTTTTCATTTAAACTAAAACATTTTCTTAGATAATTTTTTATGTGCAAAAAGTGATATTTGATATATTAGAACTTGTGTTATATATAAATTGTATTTTGTATGATCATATATCATGTCAAAATACACTTTACTTAAATATACAAATATATTTGTTAAGATTGTAACTTAATGATTATTTTATTATTTTTACATGCAAATATACACACATATACACATCTCTAATAAATATATATATTATAAAATACAAATAATTATAATTAAAAATATAAAGTACTTTTGTTTCTTTATACATACATATACATGTATATTTACAACTAAATTGAATCTAAATTGCACAAAATTCAGGAATACAGTAATCTTTTTACTTCCTTGAGACATTCATCAGCTTCCAGTAAAGTATTATTATCCTCATTTTTTACAGCTATTTTTCTTCCTTTCTGGCATAATTGTCTAGCTTTTTTGTACAGACCTTTTTCCAGAAGCATAGTTCCTAAATTTACATAAACTGTACCCAAGTAAGCTATATCAGATATTTTTTCTCCTAAAAGCACAGTTTATCACATATTGTATACAAATCATCACTAAAATCGCAATAATCAAGAGAAGAATTACCTATCTTTACTGCATCAGATAAATATTTGATAGCCTCATCAAGTTCTCCTTGTTTATATTTAACAGTTGCTAAAGCATTAAGCAAAACTACTGTCTGTTCGTGTTCTTCACCATATACATTCTTACATATGTTGTAAGCTTCGAGATAATAGTTAAACGCTTCCTTGTATAATGATAGTGACAATAACATTTCAGCATACCAATCAAAAGTCACAGCTTGTAGTAACACAGCATCATTATCTTCAGGATCTCTTTCAATACGAGATTTCAAGTTATCCATACAGAATTTGTAGCCCAATTCTGCCTTTCTAAATGAGGGTAAATTATAGGTAAATTACAGGTAAATTATATAATTTTCTGTAAAGAATTGGTCAATAGAAACAAAACTTATAAAAAATTTACTTTATTTCTTTTTGACTCTCGTATAATTTAGCCATTTTCAAGCTTATGTGAATGATTCTCATGTCATCCTGTGCAGCTCCGTTAGACATCAGTCTTTGCAAAACTGAGACAAACAACTTTTCCGCCTTTTGATAATCCTCTTTGTCAAAGGCGAGATTAGCCATTACATCGTAGATGTATGTGACAGCATCGTAATGCTCTATAGTCTGCGCCTGGCGCAACGCTATGTGCAACATTTGTTCTGCCTTGTCAAATTCTCCCTTCTATAAAGGGAAAGCAAACATTGCTGAAACTGTACAAGAGCGAATAAAGTTTTATTCGATCTACTTTGATCATCAATTTATAAGAGACAACTATGAAGAAAATCATATGCAAAGACATTACAAAAATACAATAAGAATAGGAATAAGTGACAACATGATTGATACTTAACCTGCATCAACAATATGGATCGTTTGATTGTCATAATGACTTCCGGGACTTCTTTCTCGTTGTCTTCATCAATATCAAAGAGAAAATTGAAGATCAAAGTGGGTAAAGACACAGCAAACAATACGTATCTTTTTTTCTGCGACTTGTGATCTTCATTGAAGCGACATTTGTCTATTGTACTGAGTCGCAAAGGGTGAATATTTCTATAAATGTGTACATTGCGTCGAGCATTTGTAGTCGAACGAATAAATTCGACACTTGACGAAACGCATTTAGATACACGAGATAGTAAATTTAACCGATACATTTTGTAGTGATAAATGTTGTAGTGATAAATCTTTACACATATTTTACGTGAATCTTTTTTACACTTTCTGCATCTTCAACAGGTCCTGAGATTTTGAAGGGTACATATCATAGGGCCGGTTGTTTCACTTTCAGATAAAATATTGGGTAATTTATCTAATGGTTAAAATTTTGATTTGCGTTGTTTACGTGTCGAACGCAGCCTTCCAGTTGCTAAAATACATTTCGGAAGTGATTATTGAGGTTATTTTAGCAACTGCAAGGCTGCGTTCGATACGTAGAACAACGCAAATCAAAGTTTTAACCACTAGATAAATTATCCGATATTTTATTTTAAGGTGGAACAACCGGCCCATAGAAGAGCAAAGTGAAAAATGGTACATCAAGAACGATGATTCAATGCAAACACTTGACTCTTGATGTTTGTTGATGATAAGCTGTGATAAGCACTGCGGTATTTTTTATATCGAAAGAATCAATATCATGGAATAGAAATAACTAGAGGAATGGTAAAAATAATAATAGATTAATACTGACGAAATCAGTTTCATATCTTTTTCTTATTCTATTACAAATTTTACAATTTTTAACAATACAAACTCACACAATAAACATTTCTAATCGTACATGAATGATCGGGTAATAACACAAACATATCTTCGAGACTGATATGTCGGAAACATTAACGTAATTACAATGCAACTAGAACCACAAATCAACATACAGCAACACACACACACGCACGCGGTGCATAAAGATTGGTAAACAAGTAGACTCGAACTCACTACTTAGATAAGTTCATTACTTAGATAATGTCTAATCGTGTCCAGAGACATTTAAAACAATACAGCTCGTCATCGTTTAATTTCGAGTCTAATTTTTTACACAGAAGAATTTAACAAAAAGTGAGTGTGTTTAAAGAAAAATTATTAAAATCTTCTCGAAAATTTGTAAGTTTTTCATGTTTTATTGAGGAAAAATTCTGAAATTAAGATCTTCGAAGTTTTTTCTCTTCAAAACTAAAATTTCAGTATTTTTCTGAATTTACTATGCACGAACAAAACATTTTGAAAACTTGCATATAAATATTTCTTTGTATTTCTTCTGTTAATGTCTCAGTTTTTTTTAATTTGTTAAAGCCACCTCTCCGAAAACGTTTAAAAATTATGTGGAAATAAAAGAAAACATACGAAGAATTGTTAACGCTGGGGTGCGAATCACGCGCGCTCAGCTCAGGTGCGCACTATATGTACGTACATACACACATAAATGTGACACATAACTACGTGTGCCGTGTGCCTCATGTTGTGCCTGCTGCCTCCTCGCGATTCCCGGCCCTACCTCCCTCCTCGTTACACCGCTGACGTTCCACCTACCGCCGTCATGTGCCCCCTGTCGTACACCTTGATTTCGTGATTCGTCGCACACCTCTTCGGCTCGCGGGGCATGAGACAGGACATCTTGCAGCAGGTACGTGTTTGGGTGTATCACGCGATCTCGTCTTCCTGTCGAGTATCTCAACATCTGTGAGACACCAATGTTTTCTTTCTCTTTCTCTCTCACTCTCGCCTGTCTCGCGGACGCGTCTAAAATAAAATCCGAGCCGCGTGGGATGGGCAAGTCTCGCGGAAACGAACCAAGTGCGTGTTTTCCCGAGAGTCTCCACACCTCGGGTATTGCACCTGGTGCGTTCGACATACTCGCGCGACCTTGTCCCAATTCCTCGACCGTATCGAGAGATTTTTCTCTCTATCGATTACATATTCCCATGTGTGATTGATGATGCTATCAAAATTCGCGTGGAAATCCGCTGATACCTTCACGCGATATATCGGGTTCCATGTCCGGACACTCCCTGCTTCAAAACCGGATAAAATCAACTATGTCGCATAATAAGCGCGATTTCCTGATTCACAAGTGTTACTGATAAATTAATTCGAAACCGACAACGTGGAATGTGCGCAATGTATTTCGAATTTTTCCTTTATCGCAAAATAAAACACGCGCTTTATCAGTAATTTGTTGTCGTTTGAAAAATGGCGGTAATATATTTTGCTTTTCACACTCAATGGTTTTGTTTATGCAAATAATCATTGTTAACTGATATACCGTTTCTTTTCTTGCAGTCATGAGTTCCGAAGACGCGGTCGACAATGCGGCGGCAGCTAATTCCTCCGCTATAGCATTAAAAACAAAGAATTGGGTCCAATTCGAGGACGATGCCGGTCCGAAAGAAGCAGCTATTAATGCGGAACGAAAAGCGAACAGCGGCAGCGCGTCCGCTGTAATGAAACCTGAATCAGTTACAATGCAGGTTGACAAAATCAATAGCGGTATCGTTCCATCTGATATTAACGATAAGAAACCTAACGAGTACAGAGGTGCTGTGATAGCAACCGAATCCGTCCAGATTAACTTAGATAGATCAGGTTTAAGTCGTTCCATAACAGCCGAGAGTGCGGATCTTAAATTACCGTCAGATGTTCGAGCACCGGAGGCCAACAAGAGCGCCTCGTTAAAGACCATCGATCTGCGAGATGTGTCCAATGGCAGAAGTACGTCGAGCAATGTTATCAATACATCCGTCGGAAACATTAGACAGGGCTTTGCAAACGGCGACACTATTGTCACTCTTTTGCCGGTTAATACCAAGTGGCCGTGGATCACTCCAGCCAGATTTCGACCAGAGTTAGTGCCGGAGGAATTGATGGCGCAAGGACTAACGGTGTGCAATTCATTTATATTGCTTAATATAATAAACGATTCTTAATATGTATTTAATTGTTGAGATAATATTCTTAAAAATTAAAATATAATGATATTTTTGTAACATCTGTTTAAATCTCTAAGTAAAATGAATAATGAAATAAATTAAATGTAACGAAACTTTACAGCTCACAGTGGAAGATTATGTTCATATAATGGAATTACTTGTGAACGACGTGCGCTTCAACATGTACAACGTGTGCTACAAGAGAATCCTCGTTCTTTGGATATTTACTGCTTTCATCGTGTTGCTCGGTCTGCTGTTCTCGGGCGTGACTGGTCTCACTTTGTTCGGACTTGGCGTTATGTGGTTAATGCTGAATGCGGCTGCGATATTTTTCTGCATGTTTATCAAGATAAAGCTCAATCACAATCTTGAGAAATGTATGGCTCAAGTCAACAAACACTTGTTAAGGCACAAAATATTACTCGGGCTGGACGACAGAGGAAAGATTTCTTGTCACAAAGTCAATCTGTGTTTTATATACTTCGATACTACTGATTGTGTTGTAAGTATCACAACAATTTCTTTATATGATTTTTGTCTCTCTTTAATTACATTCAAACACACATATATTTGCAGTAAACTAATACACAATGATACTTGTTTTATCACAGAAAAAGCTTCAAGAAATAATAGAACGGGAGGAACAGGAAGGCAGAATATTCGGTGATGCTAGAGAATCAAACCGACAACGAGAGTTACAGCAGCGTATGGATATTGACGACAGCGACATTGTTATACAAGGCAGCACTACTACGAGGATTTCTCGTAAACAGGTAAATTACGTGATTTATAATTTTCGATTTTTTTCTCGTGAAATGTTTTGAGTTCAGTTCTTTCTTTTTTATTTTGATATGATTTATGTTTGATTTGCATAGATTTTCTTTTCAATTGTCATATTTTATAAAGAGAACTTAGATACTTCATTATTCTCTGTTAGAATAGACGTGCTTTATGTGCTGTTTCTCTAATGAATAGATAATAATTTTCAGAAAGGAAAGCAAGAAATGCAGCTTTAAATCTTGATTATGTATTTTTGTTTTTGTTTGACGCTTTCCTAATTTTTATTCGAACAGCGCAAGTAGTTTTCCAGTGTATTACATTATTGCCAGTGGAATAATCATATAAATTCTCGCTCTGTGCGCGAGAAGTTTCATATTGACAAATTAAAATGTTTATTTAATGTTTATTATTACATTACGTTAAACTACTAGGCTAAAAACGAACAAGTACTCTGCCGTTACGTGCAACGTTGGGCTAAGGATTACTTACGTCGACGTTTGGATTGGACAGTCGACGAGGAGGGTGGAAATCCTTCTTCGCCGCGTCATTTAGCGTCCGCTCTGTGTCCGTGTCAGTATATTGAAGAGTGGTTACGCAATAAGCCGCGCGTTCAAGGCCGAGATTTTTGTCCCAGATGGAGTAGTTTTCTGAGAGACAGAGGCATTTGAAATAGACATTTCGTAAAGTTTACAAAAAATGATTTTAATCAAGAATATGACGATTCTTTTTATACACATATATATATATATATTGTCTTTTACATAGTATACTTATAATCGTTAAACTTCCTTTACGTCCTAAAGGAACTTGTTTCCAATTTTATCATTAATCTTTGAATGCCGATAATTTTATGCAATAATCTTTAAATAGCCGATAGTTTGCTCAAAGTATAAAAAATACGTACAATTATGGGCAGCTTATAAAAAAATGGCTACTTTCGTAAATTCAAGAATAACATGTGTATTATTTTGTTTAAATGTAGCCATTTTTAAAGTATAAATTTATTTAGAAACTCACAGCACAAGCACATTTGACGTTCCAAATTGACATTATTGTGACATGAAAAAGACGGTCTAATGTCACAATTCCTGACGTTATTATAAATATTATACGTTTAATACAAATTGGAATGTTTACACATTAAAATAATAAAAAAAAAGAAGTAGAAAAAGACAATAAAAAAAAACTGTCAGACAAAAATGGATAGAATTAAAAGTTATAATCTCGAGATTCGATTCCTATGGCATGACTTTTTTTTGTTGTAATTATTTTTACTTGTTATTTTAATATGCAGATAAGCTAACATAAGAGCTAATTGTTATTTATTATTTAATATAAACATCCAAATGATATAATGTATGATATAATACTTTTAATACATCAGGATTTGTATTAGATCAACATTAGATCGTCATTTTTATGTGATAAAGACATCAATAGAAATGACTAATTTAGGACATCAAAATAATGTCTGCAACTTGGAAATAGTTGAAGAGCACAATACATGCAGAAAACAGAATTTTACTTAATTTGATTTAAAATATGCGTTTTAGACACTGCAAAAAAGGTAAACTGAAGAAGTTTCAGTTTTGTTAAGGCGTGAACTTTCAATATGCTTTTAGCGAGCATGTTGATGCAGTAAGATTTTATTTCTTGATTATTATTTTATTCATTATATTATTTTAAGAATTATGTTTTACGAATTTTATACATATATATACAGATATACATGTAGAGGAATAAAATATATATGTTTTATTCCTTTACATATTCTACATGTACTTAATTTTATACAAGAATGTATTTACTACACACATGACAAGTATTTCTGATACTATAGCAACCAATAAATTATAAATTTGTTAGGTTTCAATTTTTTTATATATATAAATCTCTAAATTGTTTTTCTCTAATTTTAAATCAACAGAAATACGTGTTTTACGTTTATAAAGCATCAAAATCGAAACTTATCAAAATTATAATTTTAGTTTTTGATGCTTGACAATAGTATTTATGAATCAGTTTTCGATTCCATATTAAAAATCACGTATCGACATTCCAGATTTAACGTTCCAACAGTTTATTTATGTATTATACACAGATATTACATATTATACATAGCAAATACATAATCTCTATATATTATTGTGATATATAAGTATTCAAGGTAAAAAAGAAAATATTTATAACGGTCCAGAACGTTGCCACGTAAAGATACTACAAATGAAAAGAAACAAAAATATATTTCACAAATATTTATATATATCTGCAAAGACTATATTAAAAGACAAATATACCTATATAAAATGGTGAATAAATTCTTTACAAGTTCTGTAAATTTTATATAACAAAAAATATTCTATTTGATTATCTAAGTTGTTATCAAATATCATAATGGCACTTTCAAACTTCCATTTTTCTCATACATTTTTAAATTAAACTCATAAACTTGTATTTAAAA
>QVNW01003337.1:0-15084 GCA_014825475.1 Pseudomyrmex flavicornis
TACAAGGTACTTTTCCGCGTTCAGATTGACCCAATTTGTCTTCACACTGCGGCTGTGTCAGAATTTTTCAGACACCTTGTATATTTAACAGATCTATGAGTGTTTACTTCTTGAGCTAGAAAAATGCTACTTTTTATAACAATTCTTATTAGTTTATCATAATTGTGAGAAGATTTATAATAGTTTGAATAAAATATGGCTCAACTTTATCCCAGTATTGTCTAGAGAAAGAGAGAGAAAGAGAGAGAGAGAGAGAGTGTGTGTGTGTGTGTGTGTGTGTGTGTTTTTAGTCAAACTCGATGTGCACTTGGGGAAAGGGATGTTCGCCAAATTTATATTGTCACAAGGAGAAGGTTTACAGACAGTTAAATATAAAATTCGTAATGACAAAACAATTCTCGGAAAAAAGTTGTCACATAAATTCAACCGGGGAGGAAAGGGCGCGATTATGCAATCAGCGAAAATGTCCGTTCGAGTTTGAAAACGAACAAATGTTTTCTGCGCGAGTTGCATTTTTGTGTTTGCGAACGTAAATGAAGTTTAGATTTATGTGTTGTGCTTCGGCGAGAGAGCAAGTGTGGTTGGGAAGAGAATGATAGAAAGTAGGATCACAAAAAAAAAGAAAAACAAACAAAAACCGTCGAGGTTGTTTTCGGAAGCGAAGTCGATCTCTTTTCGCAGCCTCCTCCCATTCTCCTCTCGCCTCTCCGAGCGGAGGAGTATGGGAAAGTGCATTCGCCTCAATAGTTGCGATCTAACAAAACCAATCCCTCGTTTCGTGAAAAGAAGAAGAAGCGCCTCCCCCATCTGGGATTTTTCGAGCGACGACGACGCGTCGCGACGACACGATAATTAACGTCCGCGCGACTCGACGAGCCGAATTGAATCGATGATGAATCTCGAGAGAGCAAACATGGCGCGCGAATCAGCGAGTTCCCTTTTCAGAAAAAAAAAAAAAAGAGTTAAAAAGCGAATCTTCTAAAACTAACGACGCGGCGATTAAGAGAGAAACGAGTCTGGCGGAATGAGCTAATTGACGTGTTGTTAATAATTCGCGATGTTTTCGCAGAAGCGAGCGCGAGAGGAGGAGGGGTGGGTCGTTAAACCAGAAATAAAAGTCCATTCCGCGTTCTCGAGAAAGTCGAACAATCTTGTACTGACGGAAAAGCGTCTCCGGAAACTCTTCCAACTATCTCGAAGAGATAGTAACCAGCGACTCGGGAGACGCTCGGGAAAAAAAAAAGGGAGTTGTATTTATGTATCCCCGAGGAACCTATATAACCTGTACAAAGTTTAAACAGCAAGTAGAGGATTTCGCGCGGTCAACGTGAACCAGTTTCTCCCTCGCGATTGCGAGAGAACGCGTTTTTCTTTGCAATATTTAACAGCTCGAACCGACCGAGCGCATTTCAGTACGCTTTAAACGTCGATGCTCCACCGTGAAAACCGGAAGCGGAACGTTGTAAAAGTCACGGGTTATAACCATTTTAGCTTACGATCTAATATCCAACGCGCCGACGCGACGATCGGATCCGAACGTGTCTCGCCAGAGAAAACTTGTGTAGCTTCGACATTTTCTTTCCCGAAACTCGTGTTTCTTCCTCGACGATTCGTCGTCGTGCATCGCAAACTCTCGCGCGATATCGCGCGTTGCCGAAGAAACTGCGCCTTCGACACATCGTAACCACCACCGCGGCGGCGGCGGCAGCGACGGGGTGGTTCGATATTTCTTTCAGAAGAAAAAATACACGTATTTCGTCATTTGAAAAACAACATGCGCATAAAGTGTCACACGAGCGTGGAAGAGGACAAAAATCTGCGCGTCAAGATTTGCAAAGTACACACACACACACACACACACACACACACACACACACACACACACACGTGTTCAACGTCGTGGAAAAATTTACTCTCGGCGCACCACCGAAACTTGTAACTTGTCTGAAAAATCTGATTTATCGCGGAACGGACGATGTGTGTGGCGCGCGCCGTGTGTATTTCCGGCAAACGTGAGTTTCCTGCGGTAACGCGAAGAGAAAGAGAGAGAGAGAGAGAGTCGGATTGCAAACCCTCGCACGCGGCAGAGCCCGGTTTATTTAGATAACGACGTCGGGATGGGGAACGAAAAGGGTGGAAGGTTATCAGTCAGTCGGAGCGTAACACACACGTTGTCGGTTATGCTAACTTTGTTATACTCGATATCGACACGGAGAATCGAAAGTCAGACTGACGGAAGAAGAGAGGGGAAGGTGGCAAAAACGACGAGAAAAGCGAGGAGAGATAAGAGGACGGAAAAAGAGAGAGAGAGAGAGAGAGAGAGAGATGTAACGAGAATAGCCAGAAGGTGACGCAAATCGCAAATAAAGAAAGAAGAGAAATTGAAAGAGAGAACAAAGAAAATGCGCAAAACAAAAAGGACGAGAACTATTAGAAAGCGGAACAATGAAAAAGCATAAAGACAATATGCCGGAAGGAGTGAAGTAAAGGAAACTCTGTATTTACATAAAACGCGAACAAGAAATGTTAAAGGCGAGGGCATTATTTTAGTGGACGATATAGAATGCAAAAGTCGACGAAAGCGCGTGTAATTGCAAATGAAATAAAAGCCGACGAATTTACGCGACCGTGAAAAAAATTAGAATGAAAGATTAAGAAATAAGAAAATGACAAATGACGAACAAAAGAAAAAAAACGTGAGATTCGAAAATTATTGAATTAAAAAGACACAACGGCGGAGAGCGCGGAAGATGTGAGATAAGGAAACAGCAATGCGAAGAATACAGAGAGACGAATTCGTAATGACGTCTGTAAGAGAGTGATACGCGAAAATTGGGACAAAAAAAAAAAAAAAAGATATTAGAGTCGACGACGTTGGTGCCGCTGCTATCAATTTATTTTCGACGTATTGACCGAGCCACCCTCCCGAGCCGCTCAAAAGAACGCGACTCTTTCCCCGTTACGGATAAGGCTATTCCACCCTCTTCCTCCGAAATCTCGCTCGCGAGATATCAGTTTCACCGCCTGTCGACAGCAAGCCGCGTAGGAAGAAAAGGCTCGGAATCTCATTTTCTTTTCATAAAACGCAAATTCATGAAATATCGACGAAAACATCGATAATAAAATAACAGTCTCAGAGCGGAATAAATTCTTATTTGAAACGCAAATATATAATTAATGGACACTGCGTTTGTAATTATTATTACACGTTTGTACAGTTTTGCATTTAAATGAGAAACAACAAAAATAATAAATGTCAAATATATGTAATTTTTTCGCAAATGATTTCAATTTCCATGAGAGTAAATTACTGAATATTTTTCATATATATGTGATGCAAAAACCAAGCATTTTAGATGAATTTTCAAACTGAATTCAATTCACATTATTATGTGTATTATTAATCTGCAAGTTTAAATAAATAAAAAAATATATATTTTGCACGAACATTTAGCACATTGGCTCGTACCGATCGAATAAAATCTTCGCTAGTTTATTATTAAATTGTTAAAAATAAATCATCTCGCTTCTTTTCTGTGAATTCGCGAATGTCATTAATCAAGCTTCTCATCGTCTTTCTTTAAAAAAAATGTGTTACGTATGTAAAAGAGGAAACGGTACTCAGTAAGTCGAATCGCCTCAATTACAAAAATTCTAAAGAATGATAAATGTATTACTTTTTATCCAATGTTTTACTTTATATAAAATTTACTTATTTAATTATATATTTATTATTATTTAATATATAATATATATATTTATTATTATTAATAATTATATATTTATTATTATTTATTATTCATTTATTTATTTATTTAAAGTAATATATGCACACATTTATTGACAAAAGTTAAGAAACAAAGTAGTTGTTTAAGAACTTGTTGTACAAAATACATATGTTACTGAGTGGTTAAAAATTCTGTAGAGCGAGAATAAAAGTAAATTCAATTTACTCGGAAATGACTTCGGAAATAATGTGCGACGTCCTATTGGTCAGCGATTTGATGTTAAAAAATATTACTTTGTTTCTTAACTTTCGTCGGTAAGTATATATGAGTTTTTCTCAAAAAAAGATGCATTCGATGAAATATCAATTTAACATGAAGATCTTACAATACATTTTCTTAAGTGGATCGTATCACTCCGTTCTCCCTTATAAATGTTCTTTATAATTTTACATGTTTCTATAATTTTACATTACATGTTTCGCACACACGCATATCATCATGTATTTATTTTATTACATGTTAATTATTAAATATTTATTTTATTACACATTAATTTATTAAAAATTGCTGTGTCTTTCGTAAAAAGAGTGACAGTTACGGTAGAACTTCAGTAATTTCGACTTCTCTTTTTGTAGGTGAACTAATAGATTCTTCCGCTAGTGATGATTTTCCGATTAATGATCTTGACTGACTGCGCAATTCGAATGCGCGTTTATTCTTACTCCAAGAGTCTAAGAGAAAAAGAAACATATATATATTTCGTCTCTTGCTAGCAGTCGCTCGCTAATTTCAAACAAGAAAAATTAATTTCAAATTCTAGAAAAAATCGCTCGAAAATTACCGGAATTCTACTGTAATCCGATAGATCCGTGCGGCATTCATACGTCGTCGGTTGAATCACATTGTCGTTCATCCCATAATAATAATAATTATTATTTCTGTAATCCCGTTTACGTACACAATTAAACCAGCTTGCGAAGCAGCCGATGGCAACGTATTTTGCCGCGTAGTTTAATTCGTTTTCGTGCTCGAGCAAGAAGAAGTAATTTCGTATCCGTCGATATGCACGAGGTCGATTTTGCGGCGAAATTAAACCAGCTTAAACTCTCCATACGCACGAGAAAATCTCTCTCTCTCTCTCTCTCTCTCTCTCTCGTAGATAGATATTTCGTTATTTCGTCGGGAGAAGTAAATCGTTCGAGGTATGTACTACAGCCATGCCTTATTCTCCCGTGTTACGTAAGAAACTTTGCGTTTCACATCGAAGAATGTTACGTAACGTGAAAATATATATCGCGTTACCTCCTCGTTATTATCTCGAAGTCACGTTACGTTATTTTTATTGTTTATTTTTCTGACGTATTATATAAAGAATATTCCATAAAGAAATTTTTTGTGCGGTACGTGTAAATAAAATTGATCATTTTTAGTACAAAATCTTGCAATATTTATTTCAGATAGACGTGCGCAATCGTTCTTCTTTTATTCGCACATCTTTCTCTCTCTCATACAGAAAAATATATTACCAAAAAAAAAAAAAAAAAAATTACTCAGTTTATTTTCTTTCTTTTAAGCAATAGTTAACGTTATCAAGAATGTTTTATTGATAACACTCTCACGATATTCTCATCACAAACTTTTAAAAAGCTTAGTGCGTACTCAAAAAAAGGAAGTATTTCTTTTTCGAGAATATTATGAAACTTCGTCGAAAAACACGCAGATTGAGTTAATTTGAATATCTGATAATGTATTAATGCAAGAAAATTTATTAGATTGGAGAGAAAATTCAATATGTATTTCTGTCAATATATTTCTTTCAACACACTATGCAATATCAGAATAAGCAAAATATAATTTTAAAACAAGAATTTTTTTTCAAGTAAATCCATTTCTTTATATGCATCTCTTAATTAACAACATTTTTATCTCGAAACAAGAAAAGAGACTTTTCTAAGAAAATGAGATCTTTGTCTCACAACATCTAGTTTTCTTTCATCAATTCTATGTAATGAGTAAACTGAATTTTTCTTTTAAATTGATATTCATAATATTTCGAGCAAATTAAATGCTTACTTAGAAAAGTTTGTGATATATTTGCAAATATATGCAATAAACTTATATACAAATGATATTTACTTGATATTTACTTTACATGCATCTTCCTGTGTGTACGCGCGCATTTTTTTATAAATTTTCCGACTTTATTCAAAAGACGTTAAAAATAAAAAAGAGACGTAGCGACGAGAACACGCGCCTATACTAATAGCAATTGAGGATGTTCGCGGGCCAGTTGGTCCGTGAGGATTAAAGGGGATGGTTCCGACGTTGAAGGATGACGCGTCGCGCCCCGTGTGAGACGCGCCCAGAACGCTTTGTCATGTATACACGTGCAGACAGAAATGCAACTCGTGATGCAGCATCCGCGAAACGTTGCTGCATCCAGAACGGACCGTATGGCTTGTACATATGAATCGTCGTTCCGCAACGAATGGCCTTCGACAGGCCGACATATATGTGTACTTCGCGATTTTATCGGATATATGTATATCGTGAAACATGACGCGTTGTCAAAGCGACATTCTGCTCCGAGATATTCCGAGTGTGAATTCTGTTGAAGTAATTGAAGGAACGTAGGTGCACAACGTTATCGCGACGCACTCTTTCCTCCCTCCTCCTCCACCAAATGTAATTACTAAATAAATTTATTGAAAAATGCAAAATGACAAAAATTAGAAGAAAAATATTTTTTAAAAATAAATAGAATTTATATTTAAAAAAACACATTGTTAGATAACTATGTAGATTAGAGGATTCATCCCCCGATTTCAATAATTTTTACATATGTTATCAAGGTCCCGAGTAATATTGTGAAGGTTTTAGACCGCGCTCATTGTTTACTAAAAAGTTATTAACGAAAAAAGTATAATGAACAATATGCAAATTTCTGGACACCATATATATCAATATATGTTCTGCGTGTGTATGAGTGTTTGTCTGTGTGTGTGTGTGCACATGTATGTGTATGTTTATACGCTTTCGTACTATATGTTCTGTCCTAAAAGGTCGCTCCATTGTTTCTCTTTGCTTTTTCAAAGAAAATCACCATCCCCTGATTTGAATAATTTCCACATATATTATCGATGTTATTGTCCCGAATAATGTTATAAAGGTTTTAGACGCGCTCGTTGTTTATTTGAAAGTTAATAAACAAAAGAGGTTTCATAAATGAACTCTTAGTTTTCGATTCCATGTACATTTTGTTCGTGTTTGAAATGTGTAAGCAGGGGAGGCTACGCCCCTCACAGGGGGAGTGGCTTCGCCTCCTGCTCACTCCTCGAAATTCACACTTTTGACATGAAGCGAATATAATCGGAAGTCGTTTTTTTTTTCAAGAGGGGAAGAAGCAAAGCCACTCCTTTTGCGGGGGGGCGTAGCCTCCTTCCTCTGCCTACACACTTAAAACACAAACAAAATGTACATAGGATCGAAAAATAAGATGAAACTTCGTTTGTTTATAACTTTTTAACAAACAATGAGCGCGGCCTAAAATTTTCATAATATTACTCGGGACACTGATCTTGACAACATATGTAAAAATTATTGAAATCGGAGGTGACTCCCCCTAATGTGCATAATTACCCATTGTTATTTCGAGAATTTGAGTTAAATGTAATAATACATATTGTCAAGAGCAAAAGGTAAAAAGTTGCAAATTAAAGGAGCTTTTTCTCCGCACTAACGTTCTACTTGTTAGCAACATTTTCGAAACCGTTAGCGACAATGTTTTGAGAGAGTTTTGCGCGTCGTTGAAGAAAACACGTCGTAATCACTACGTTAATCGACGCCTTCATTATTCTTCAATTACGCTCGCGCGCGCGCGCGCTCGCGCGCACACACACACACACACACACACACACAGCCCGTTGTCGGGCTGTGTTTTCCCTTGCCTTTTCCCTGCCTGGCGTTCTGCGCTAAAGGGCCATTACGTCACGCAGATGCGCCGTTAGACATATATACGCCGTTAGACGGCGTAATATAAGTAATTTGCAGTTACCGCGGTGTGTTTGAGCAGCAACACGAAGCTGCAAAACACCGCTTGTTTCCCAAACGCGAACATCTGTTGAACACCTTTAATTCTCTCTTTCTAATGTCCCAATAACAGCCCCCCCCTCCCCCCAATTACATGCGGTGGCAAATTGGTTCTCGCCTCGTTCCTTTTTTTTTCTTTCTTTTTTGGTTTTTACTTCGCATGCAACTCGGGTAAAGAAGTTATACTTAATCCGAATGTTTTTTATTCACTTTTTTCTAAAAAGATTTATGTAACGTAAAATAAATATCAAATACAAATTAACAATCTCCAGATATAAATTAACAATTAATTACAATTTTCAAAGATTTTATTTTTATTTGTTTGTTTTTTTTTTATTATCGCGATTAAACAATCTCCGTAATTACAAGAGAGAAGTGACAGAAGACAAGATGCGTGTGCCACGTTGTAACTAAAAATGAAATTAGACTGAAAGAATATATCGATATATCGATATGATGATTTCAAAGTCACACACGAGCGAAAGGGTTAAAATATATTTTGCGATTAAATGTTAATGTACGCGTAATACGATGTGCGTGTGTGAGTTACGTTGCGATGATATTTAAATTCGTGTTTCAAGAATTAAATATTGAGAGATAAATCATTTACCACTCACCTGTTCGACCCACAGGTTCGTTGTCATGATCTGATTCTTCAAGTTCTGCAACAAAAACAATTGTCATTCATTAAAAACAAGAACTATCCGTTTGTTATTATTTTATTACATTTTGATCTCAAAATCACAATAGTTTTTTTTTCTTTTTCTTAACGCAATCAGTTAAAACGAACGATGATCGAGCAGTCTCGATAGTAGTTTCTGCTATTCGACAAGCATTTGGCAACGGAATGCTTTCCGCGAAGAAACGTACGGCATTACTCGTTTCCTTTTTGCCCCTGTCACCGACAGTGCATTGTAATTTCCGGATTCAACACGCCGGCCCTCGACTAATTGGACCGAGCCAGGAAGGGCTTGGCACGACGACGCATAGACGATAGAACTTACAGCAGTAATCCCAGTTATGGACTTCTGGTATGCGATTTCGGACTTTCCGCTATTTCGTGAATCTCTGACGTTCACCTCGTTCGAACTATATACACTATGTCACATATGTGGAATCTCGACGCACAGAGCGTCGTCGTTCCGTTTGCATGCGCGCAAATCTGATTTAAACGGGCGGACGGCGAAAGCACGTGACGTAGCAAATAATTTCTACTGTATTGACATAATTGCCACGATTTTCCGATATGGCGGTCGAACTGTTGCTACTTCGTATCGTTAATTAGTATAGTCAAACTGTAATTTCATATCGTTAATTAGTAGTCAAATTATTTCACATAGCTCTGATAAAGTTTATATACTAATGCAATATCAGTTTAACGACGCGTATTGCCGCCGCGTATCATCATTTCGATCGCCATTGTCACCAATAGCAACGTGTAAATACGCGCGCTTGATTCGTCTGTGCTAAGGTGAATGTCCCAATCACGGCTCAGTTTTTTTTTATTTTTATCGCCATTACATTTAATACATTTGTACAATGTTGTTAAAAAAATATTTTTTTACAATATATATATTTTATATTATATTATTTTGTAATTGTTTTTGTTGCATACCAAGAACAAAATAAAACTGGCATCAGATGCGTACGAAAAAAATCCTTTTACAAAGAGCAGATCAAGGAAGACATTGGTTTGAAAGTTTTTTGAAAACGTCATCTTGAATTATCGTTAAGAACACCACACAGAATTTGAATCAAAGACGAGCCGAAGTTACTGAGGATGTTAACTTCGGTCTTGGTTCAGCACGATTGAGCAGAAATTCGCCACGATTTTGGTTTGTGAGCAGAAATAGAGACATTCAGAATACTATTTTTAATTAAATATTATTAACTATCAAGGCTTCTGAATTAATTTTTTTTCGCGAATAATTTAACAAGTGTATTTATTGAGAGTAGAGCAATAATATGATACTGCTCGATTTTTTGTGTGGAAAACAATTATTTTACACCTTGTTTTGTGAAAGGGATGAGCCGAAATTGGGAGATTCGCCTTACTCATATATATTCTTTACTTTTGAAATTGGTTCACACGCGACGCGCAAATAACGCGCATTTGGCATTAAAAAATTTTTATGTGGCATACGAGTCGTCGTGAATTTTCGCGTTGCGAAAATAACAAACACGCACGCTCGTACCTCGCCGCGAGAACTTTCGCCGAGAACACCGATGAGAACGCGTCTGACAAGGTAATCATCATCGCAACACACAGTCGGCGCGCTTTGGTATTGAATAGATATTCACTGCGGAGTGAATTATTCTCCGCGATAGGAACGTGAGATGCTTTCACATGCAAATGCAATAATACTGATATACCTGATAATACCTGCGGTTCCTCGCGTTCCGATGGAACGCGCGGATGCAAATGTAACGACGACTGAGAACACACACACACACACACACAAACGTCAGGCTAATATTGTCAAGAAACGTCAACATTGCGTGCGTGCCACGTTCCAACGCTCTTTTATTTAAATACCGCCTCCCCGGAAAAAATTCCTTCGAGTGACAAAAATAAACAATAAATAAAAAAATAAAACAGAATTCAACCGCACAGCTGATGCGTTTTTTTTCCATCTCGGCGTTTTGTAAACGTTAACACACGCGCGACGACACACGTTATTTCACAACGCGCGTGAATACACATTGAATTTTCGCGAGATTACAGGATGTTCCGGCGACGCGCATTATCGCGATTATAGGCAACCGCTAATTAATTCGGGCGCATCCGATACGGGCGCACACACGACGTCGTTCGATTCGCTTGAAATTAATGTCACGTCGATTATAACTGCGGGAAAAGCGGAAAACTTCGCGTGTGTCGGCGTTTGTACGAATTTCCGCGCCGCCGACGCCGCCCGCCGACGATGTGACATCATCATTCGCCGAATCGATCTTGGTTATGTTCTGACGCGCGTCAGCAATAATAATGGTCATCTTACACCGCGCAGAGCGACGCAATAATACCGACAACGGCACAAGAATAATACGTATAATAACAAGTTAATTTGCATACACACTATATATGCACATGTCGGAATTATTAATGACATCAATCATTAATAATGTAAACAACAGCTTTATTAATCAGTCAATAACAGTAACGTTATATATAATTAATAAACACAAAAACAAATAATAATGCGTGATAACACACAGATTGTTTATTATCTGGCATATCGATCGATCGAAGATACGATGCAATAATAATCGATGAAAAACAGGAAGAAATGGTCGACGACGACGACGTGGGTGCGGTCGGCGATGTAGTCGAGTGTGATCAATTCAAATTACTCAACAAAATTGCTCCGCAAATTATTTTACATGTAATTAAACTTTGATTGCGGCGAAACAGACGCGCGCCACACGAGAGAGAGAGAGAGAGAGAGAGAGAGAGAGAGAGAGAGAGAGAGAGAGAGAGAGAGAGTGTGTGTGTGTGTGAGTGCGCAATATGTTAATTGATTTTGGGCGAACGCGACAGCTTTCCAGTACACAGGTAGTCATTAATCCCGGGATATATATGGTATCCCAGATGTAGATTCGTAAATGGAAAATTTCTGTCGAGTTCCGCGCGTAGACGCGCGCGCGAGAAAGCCATCCCCCGCTCATGCGCCGACCGTTTCTAATTAATTTTCGCGTTACACCGCTCGTCGCGCATCGCGCGCTACTTGCTTCGGAAAGGGACGATGATGATGGCGGTGGTGGTTGCTGGGATAACGATAAAGGTGCGCGCTAATTATTGCTCAGTGTGCACACACTCCATATAGGTAGCTTCATCTCAACGGAAGACGTCGTCATCGTGAGCGCGCGCGTCTTGCGAGAGACGCGGAGAATGCGCGAGCACATATAAATTGGTAATATACTAAATTAATTATTCATTCCACCAGACAAATTGACGTTGTCACTCGCAGCACGCTTTCCTCGTACGTATTATTTGAATATTGCGATATTTGTACAGACACTTTGTATATATTCGGTAAATTTTGCTTAATTTACGCGCACGCGTATACATTTATATTAAATAAATCCAATTTCTGTCGTTTGTTGCACAAAACCGACGTTGAATATTAAAAGTAAAAGAGAACGAAGCGCAAAGCAACGTACAAAATAAATTATTAAACACAGTAACATCCGAATAAATTATTAAAAATAAATTATTAATCCTTTACGGACAGATTTGGGTTTCCGAGACCCATTCAAAAGTTTCAAATCGCTGTTTATAGTAAAAATTAAGTTTTTTTTTTTTTTTTTTAAATGCTTGTATCTTCGAAACTACTAGAGATTTTTTCAATTTGTTTTTTATCGACGCAGAATCGCTCATATTTTCGATTCTAAAAACGAAATTTAAAAAATATTGATTTTTTGCGAAAATATATTTGATTTTAAAGTCGCGTGGATCTCACAGACCTCCAGTCCCTCCAACTAGTAGATCGTTCTTGGAGTTTGTCTACGTAAGGTTAAAACAATTTAAAATAAATTATAAAAAAAGAAACAAAATGTACGCAAAATTATGTAATATTATATGATAGTCACATACTTTAGTTTAAAAAAACAAAAATCATTAATCTTATAATTTTCTTCGCAAGGAAAAAGTTATTTGATGCTAAACACGATCAAATGCAAAACACGTGCAAATTTCCCAACTTACCCCCCGTACTCGGGAGTTGCTTGTCACACACGTTCTCGTCGCGCGTCGCGCGATACGATATTTACTCTGAAAGATTAATCTTGATCTTCTCTCAATTCTTTTGCAAATCCACACTTAAGCGGAAATGTATTTTGCCTAAAGCTCGCAATCTTCTTTCGGAAACGATTGTGACGCTGCGAACGCTGCGTCGCAGCTCTGGAGGAAACGCGATTCCAAGGTGAGATAGTGAGAAACGTTGTCGGGGCAAATCTAATTTGTATTGCTCTTCGGGAAGTGTAACATCGATTTAACGCGATTTAAACTCGATGTCAGATAAGATTTGCACCCGAGTTAGTCGTTTTTGTAAAAAAAAAAAAAAAAAAAAAAAAAATACATAAACCATTTTGCAGTGATGTAAAAAGTTCGTAAAAGTTTCATATTTTAATTAATAAGTTTTCTGCGCTTACACACGCGCGCGTGCGCGCACACACACACAGGTAAATAAGTGAATTTGCACGAAAGAATAAGAAATATGTGTTACAAAATTTGCATGTATGTATATGTTCAATGTGTGTGTGTGTTACGAAGTTGACAGAATGATAGAAAAAACGACAGTGGCAATGTGTGTGTACGTATCCGAGTCCTCGAGAATAATTTCTTCATTTCTGATATCGTAAATCACAAGATGACCGATTGGGAGAAGGGGAGAGGGAGGATTACAGTGGCACAGTGGCAAAACTAGATGTATATCCGGAACGGAGGGAAGCCGAGGGATGAATAATGCTCTGTTTTCCGATGTTGAATATTTAAGATTGTTGAATATTCACGAAACGCGCGTGAATCGTTTTCGACGTGACAACACACAAGTTTACGCAAACTACACAATCTTTTCCTCGCAATGAAATATCCGGTGCGTTTCGAAAAAACAAAAAATAAAAGTATAAAAGTATTGAAGAAAATTGAGCCGGAAATTGTTTGTGATTCTGTTTTTAATATTACGTGTGTAACTTTGTGTTTATAATATAAGAAATAATCTCGAGATGATGTGGTTTCGCGTGCTACGGAAATGAACGTATTTTTATCCGTAAAGAACCGACGATCTGCAGCCGACGTGAATTTGACGTGGGGGCTGTTTAAACAGGGGCGCGGAGAGGAGGTTGCGATTTGAATGCATCAAATCGCGCAATAATCAAGAGTTATTTTGTCGAACGTAGCGAGTACTTATCGGTATCGATCGACGTTCGATCTGATTTGTTTTTTTTTTTTTTTCACGCGCAACAGAGAGAGTGAAAATAAAAATTGCAGAATCCTCTTAATTTGAAATTTAATTGTTAAATAAAATGTGTTGTCTATTAAAATATAATAAGTTTAATTAAGTAAATATGAAATTAAATAAATATAATTAAAAATATACTTAAGTAAATATAATATTTGATTAAGCAAATTAGGATAATAAGTTTAATTGAGTAAATCAAGTAAAGGCTCCAATTTTGTAAAAAAAACACTTGAGAAAGTAAATTGGTCAATGTGAGCCTAGACACAGTTGACGGTGTGCAAACTTTTGTAAATTATTTTTATTCAAGAACGTTTGACGTTTCGATCCCCGGATGGGATCAGAAAAAATTGTACATAAAAACAAACTTAAATAAGAAACAACAAATAAGAAAGAGCAACAACACGCTCTTTCTTATTTGTCGTTTCATATGTTAACACGTTTGTGACATCTTGCGAGTCAAACTACTTTTCTTATTTAAGTTTGTTTTTATGTACAATTCTTGTTGTAACAAGAATTCTTGTTACGACAGTAAGAGCAACAACACGCTCTTTCTTATTTGTCGTTTCATATGTTAACACGTTTGTGACACACATCTTGCTTCTTGAATAAAAATAATTTACAAAAGTTTACACACCGTCAATTGTGTCTATAGACTTACATTGGCTAATTTACTTTCTCAAGTGTTTTTTTTACGTAATTGAATAAATATAGAGATTTATACACGTAATATTTTTTGTCAGCGATATTATTAGAGCGCGTAATCTTCTCTTGTCTCAACTAGAATGTTCCTAGAATGCAGAGTCTGAACATCTCGTTAACATCTTTTTATTGGCTCACGTGATTAGACCTCACAAAATTGTGGTAGCAATCAAAGTGCAGCGGGAACGCACATATATATTCGAGAGAATAACAACAATAAAGTGCCAAAAAACAAGGTTAATTAAATTAAGTAGATTGAAGACCTCGTGATAAAGTTGAAGTAAGAAAGAGAGGGCCAATACGAGGTAACACAGGATGTAAGTGTGAAGCAAACTGTATTACAATAATTAAAAAGAAAAAAAGAAAAAACATAATGACAAAAAATTGAATGGAAAGAAAAGAAAAAAGAAAAGACTTATTAATATCAATAAAAAAGTAAGTTGCACATCAGCACATTGATTATGGGGAACAAATAGCGTCTATTAAGAAAGAATCCATCGGTATACACAGTAAACTGTTGCCGAGGAATGCTGATTTCGTACTGATGTACAACCTTTACAAGTGACTTACAAACAAATCATATCCCTACCCATAACAGAAAACCAACA
>QVNW01003339.1:0-16570 GCA_014825475.1 Pseudomyrmex flavicornis
TGAATTGCAAAATTATTTTTGCAATTTCAATACAGTAGCATTATTAAGTAGCATTATCAAGTTAATCATGTATAAATAAATTGTGTACCTAATAGATTTATAGACATATAATAAGTATAGACTGGAAATTGCGAGGTATTCACATTTGTTTGTTCGCGCGAGGCGCGAACTTCACGCATTATTACTGACGTCAAACCGATTTTTTCTAGCGATGTCATTGTTGACGGTCGTAATTTCCAGTTTCTATTTATATGTTCGGACTGTAAATTTTAGAGAATTTTACTATTACCCAAAGCTAACGAGACGAAAAAAGTAGATATAGAAAGTATATTTTTTCTTTCTTTTTTTTTTGTTTTTTTTATGTTTTTTGTATATTTTTTTTTTTGTATGTTTTGAATTCGAGAGCTAAACTATCATCCAACAACATATTTAGATTTTCTAAATATTTTTTCTCACAAATAAAGTTAGACGAAAGAGAACTCATCGCTAAAATATGATATAGATAACATTAGTGGCTCCATACGGGGCATTATGGGACGGTCTAAAGGTTAAATGCTTACATATGCTGTAAAGATGCTTACAATATGCTGTATTTTTGCGATTTAGACTAGACAAACTCATCTTTTTTCTGCTTTTCTACAGAAATATCGACAAATCTTGTCATGTTGTTACCATATGGTAACAACATGGCCGAGATTTACAGAGGAAGAAAGAGAAAGACAGAATAAAGATTAACAGCGAGCGGTGCTACCTCGATGGCGGGCTAACGATTTTTCTCCCTCTTCCCGCGGAACCTGTCGGAAACGAGTTTCCGACGAGTTTGAGGTTTCCACGACAGGTTCGTTATCGTAACGGCGCTTTTGTTTGCGAGAGAAACGTTTTATTCTTATTCGGGTAACGCGCGCGCTGTCTCGGGCTTTTGGAACTCGCGTAACCACGCAAGAGGATGCGCCATGCGGATGTTGAAAAGCAAAAGGGTCTCGCAGCGGGACACGATCGGTATTTGTACCGTCCACATCGTCGTGACCGAGAGGAACAACAACGGGACTCGTTCTGCTCGTGCCACCTCATCCGGAGCAAGATCTCTCCTAATCTCGACTTAAGACTGACGGGATTAGGCTCGTTAACTCTGCGGTGATGTACACTCACGTTTTCCCACGCGAACTCTCATCCGGTTTTTTGTCCCGCGGATGTGATCAATATCGCCGCCACTGGTGGAGCGTTATCTGCCAACGCAACAATACGTTTAACAATATTTAATGTAAAGTTGAAGTTATATTAACCGTTTCTTTTGCGTGGATTTCTAACACAGATATATAAACGCGATAGATGCATTATCGATGTATTGCGATTCTCGGAACATAAACATACACACACATGCGCAGTAGGATCGAGCTATTTTTAGATACCCTGAGGATGGTTTTCTCAGACGATCGTTCACGATCAATCGTATTTGCTTAGCAGACAATCCGTTTGCAAGAAGACGTAATAAAAAAAAAGAAGAAGAACCGTCAAGAAGACATGACAAGAAAAAAGGCCGAGGTAAGCCGGCCAAGATTTTCTTAAAAATTCAATTTACCGGAGCAAAAGCCTATTAAAATTCCTAACCTGGGAACATATAAGCCCGAAAATCTAACCGGCCTAGCAAATTGCAAACTCTCCCAACAAAGAACACACGTCGCGTCCTTCCACACGAAGAAAATTCTTTCTTTTTTTTTCTTTTTAATCCTCTTTACATTTTAGACGGTTATATTCAATAATTGTTTCTTCCTTACAACTGCTTTAATTCCATTACACACAAACAACATTATAAAGTAAATGACAAAGGTTATGAAATTACTCTTTCTTCTTTTATTTATTTTTTAATGATTTTTCGATTAAGCGACACATTAATCACTTCAATGTTTCCGAAAAGAAACTTTTGCTTTTTCCATTTATAAGTAAATGTTCTTCAAAACTATAAGTAGTAGTATAAGCTCTTATATTCATCTCACTTTTATCGATAAGTGTGTCACTTTAGTCTATTATTTACGTCATATACTTATATACAAGTTTAGTAGTAAATAAAAGCGCCATGGTCTTTTTTCGTGCCATCCATTTTTCCAGAGAAATCACGAATGACATTTTATTTACACACGTCGCTACATCGCGAGGAAATATGCTCGAAATGCTTTGTATCAGAAAAAAAAAAAAAAAAAAATCGCCGGCTGCCAATATTACGATTAATTTGCTCGTAAATTTTTGCTTTGGGATGTTTCTGGGAAGTCCCAAAGATAATTTATATGTTTCCTGGGTTGGGTTTCAGGTCTCTTGGGTTCCACACCTGGCATTTTCAGCGAGTTTATACCTAAACCAAACCGTTCCAGACAGCGTCGCGCCGCTCTTCACACATGTTTCTTCGTTTTTTCTTTGCTCCCTTCTAGCTTCAAAGAACACCTGAAAATGATATTATGCGAGGTGACGCTAACGATTTTGCGCGGGAACAAATTACCGTAGTGCCGCACGGCGTAATTCATGCGGTTGCACAATGATCGATGAGAAGGAGAGGGAAAGAGACAGGGAGAATGCATTTGACAACGTGTCGATTATTAATTAGCGGGAGACCGGCGTTGATAAATTAGCATCGTGCGCGCCGTGGAATTTCGAAATTGCTTGTAACGCCGACAAATCGCGCGTTCGCGAAATCGCGTCTAGTAATCCTTTCCAATCAAATTCTATGACGCTATTTCCTGACAAAATTTGTATCTCACGAAAGGACACAAAGGCGGAAGAAATGTGTCTTCTTCTCTCTGGAAATTGCGTCAAAACTATCTGCTAAGATCTATACAGGGTGTCTGAAAAATTGTGACATAGCCGAAGTATGGAGATAGATTGAGTGAAACTAAATAGAAAAGTTATTTGCAAAATTCGCAATAGTTAATGAGATGTAAATTAATAAATGTGAGCCAATGAGCACGTGGAAAGCGATGGTCTCTGTAGGCGTGTGTAATTGCCAGTATAAGAACAATGGCATACACATCATGCAATGTCTTAGCAACGAGAGACGGTCAGCTGATATTCGGCGATGCGCAAAGGAGCGAGCCGCGCTCAAGGAGTAAGAAGCCACTGTTCTTCGCGATCAGCTAATTGATAAATCAACGCGATGTATAGCGCTGCTTGCATTTCTCTCTTTCGTAGAAAGAACAATAATCATCTTTATTGGTTCTTCGTGCGCTTGGCAGCTCGCCATTCGCTACGTTACATCAATCAGCTGATCACGGAGAACAATGGCTTCTTACCCCTCGAGCGCGACTGGCTCCTTTGCGTACCGCCGAATATCGGCTGACCGCAAGATCCGCCGAGTCGTATGCGTTCGATTGTTTGCTCCGCCTCTCGTAAAACATTGCATGACGTGTCATGCCATTGTTCTTATACTGGCAATCACACACGCCTACAGAGTCAGGACCATCGTTTTTTTCCACGTACTCATTGGCTCACATTTATTAACTTACATCTCATTAACTATTGCGAATTTTGCAAAACGGCAAATAACTTTTCTATTTAGTTTGACTCAATCTATCTCCATACTTCGGCTATGTCAAAATTTTTCAGACATCCTGTAGACGTATCGGCGCGCACTTCAATTCATTCCACCAATAAACATTAAAAAATCAAACATTGCCAAATCATTCTTCTTTGTGTAACTTTAAATCGTGGCGATGCTTCGATTAAGTCTGTTATATAATCATTGGTTTGTCACTTAGTTTTATGTTGCGATCTTGTTCAAATCAAAATCACAGAATCAATGACCGCGACAGACTTTAGAATCACGTCACACGCGCGAAAAAATGACAAATCTAAATAGCTAAAAAATCTTTCCAGAATTAAATTATTCGAGTCGCAACAAATCTTTCCACAGAAATTTTTTTATTTTATTTTAAGAAAATACTAAAATACTTTGTTTGTATTTCTAAAACATTATTTCAGTCAATGACATCTAAGGTTACCATCTCTTAGCGAAAAACTTTCCATCATGCAAAGAAACGTTTCGCACTTCGGGGGGTCTTTTTTCGGACGTTTGACAAATCAAGCGTGACACGTAAGGTAATTGCCGCAAAGGCATTGATTTATGATTCGAAAAAAGAAAAATAGGATAGCTACATCCTAAAAAGCTAAACTTTTACAAATTCTATCATTTGTCAGCGTGTCTTCCGTTACTGTCATTTGTTTTCTTTAATTGGGAAAACCCGTTCCTAAACCTAAAGCGTTCGTGCAGGAATACGAAGTTTACATCCTGCAACGCAGAAAATCAATCAATTATGACGACGTTGGTGCGATCGATTTTTCTGCGACTCGCATTGCACAATAGAATGTACAAGATCGTAACATAAGATCATGAGCAAGTCACTCAATTATAAGGACCAGCATTCTTGCCATTGAAATAATCTCTACAAGATATATTTGAAAAATGTTGACAAAGCCGAAGTCTAAAGAAAGAAGAATTTTGAAAATATAATTTTGCAAAAGGACCTCACACTTTTTATTGGAAATTAGGTTTCATTCAAAAGGGCTGAAACTTAAGAAGTAATAGCACGATGCTGACCAAAAGATGTCGTTTTCACAACCAGATTCTATGTATGAATTACTTTTGACAAGCGCTAAAGGTGAAAATAGACAATATGTATTTAAGTATCTTAGGTTCCATTAATATTCCATCCCCACATATTTATAACAATGACAGATATATATATATCTGTCATTGTTGAATGCCCTAAGAAAGTTAAAACGTATTATCAGGGAAGATATATTCGTATCACTGATTCAATATGTGCAATTCCAATGTGGCGTGTTAATTTTTTCGTAACAAATCTGAATGCTCGCGCGAAGTCGATTTTGCGGTTTCTATCAAGTCAATAGCGAAAGAAACGTAATAATAGCGGATTCTTCCACGAGACGAGACAGTCTTTATTGGGTTTTCAATAGAGCCCGCGCGATCAAAGGACTCTCACGCGCCCTCTTTTTTTTTTTTCCCAAAACAGGACCGTATGGCACCGGGAGTGGCGCCATAGATGCCCCTTGGCGCCTCCCGCTTTTCATACCGTCGATAGGCGGCCATAAGTGCATTCACCGTGCAAATCGGGTTTCCTTGAGAGTGCAACAATAACGCAACAGGTGAAGCACAGAGATCGGTACGCATTCGGTAACAGACGGAGTTCCATTCAAGAAAAGAATTCCAGGCGAAAATTGTGTCAATCGGTCGAATACACACGGGTTGGGAAATTCAATGAAAATTCTGCGTAATTCAGAAATAACGAGCCAAACTCGCTTTGACTTTAAAACTTTTGCACTTTTGGTTCTTTACAATGAATATTCACTTTCAGTAACGTAATATACATAAAGTTTGTTAAACAAATTTATTTAACCTTTGCTATATATTCTTTCTCTCTCTGTCTCTCTCTTTCTCTCTCAAAAAAGAAGAAAAACATCATCTACATATCGAATTATTAAAATTATTTTACAAATAGTAAGATTAGCATTACACACGTTTCTCATTTTTTTTTTTTCGTTCGAAGGCGCGTTCGAAGCGATCTTTAATCCTCGTTTTATATTCAACAACGAAAATCAGTTATTTCCAGAAACCCAATTTGTGAGACGGCGGCACGCTACGAGGATTCGCTTCGCCTCGTGATATTCCTCTTGCGTATTTTCAGACGCGTGTTTTAAATGTTAAACATTTTAAATAATGATAATTTATGTAAAGGTCGACGCGTGCATTCACAAACGATGTCACGAACAAATTCAGTCTCGATTCTTCGTGCATCTCAGCTCACATGACACGGGTAACATGTAAAGAATGGAGCGAACGCTGCGTCTAAATATATAACTTTGTGCGAGGACGCATAATCGATTACACAAGAGACCACAGGATCCATAATTTGTTAATCGAGAATCAGGCATGAAAATACGTATTTTTCAAATGTATTCATATGCGCGTCTGTCAAAGTGATAAAAAAAAAAAGAAATACCATAAAAAATCGAGCAAAACAGACTCAAATAAAAAATTCCTCGACAAGTTCGTTCTGATTGTTATCAGATGTGTTAAAATCAATCGCTGCAATAATTCAAAAACCAATTTCTTAGGTATTGTTGTGCAGGAAATTTAAGACAAAGATTTCATACTCTTCAGCAAAGCTACTTTTTTACGCAAAGTGTATTTTACTTTAAGTAGTACAGTCGATTATCTTGAAAATAAAAAGCATTTTCAGAAAAAAAATGTTTCATATAAAAGTTGTAGAGTTTTAACTGGCGCATTACATAACAATATTAGTGTGATCTTGGACAGTAGGGGAAATCGAGACTAGTCACACAACTAATATTTTGCTTACTATAAATACAGAAAAATATTTTTCTTTATGATGTAGGCTGCTAGTGACGCGAAATAGCTTTTATTAAAACGGTATGGCATGTAGTATTCACGAGCACTTTTGTAAATTTGGACGTGGTAAGTTCCTTATTTTTCTTATCTCTATTTTTTAGTTATTTCAGTGATTTAAAAATTTCCGATTTCAAGTTTATTTTAAATATAAAAAATATTATAGTTTTAGAATCATCCTAGTTTTCTATATTTATTTAACCATCATTACAACATTTATTTATATTTATTACAGTGTTACAACATTACACTGTAAACCACTACAAAAAACTATTTCCACTATTTGAGACACTTCTTTTGAAATAAAATATTATTTTTATTACATTTACTTACTAGGAATAATATTCAGTACAATCACTTCTTTGACGTTGCTATATCTCATCAGGATCTCTCAAGATCAACTACAAGAATATACATCGTCAACTTAAGGATTTCCATTAAACAATTCCAAAGTTTTATGTGACCTAATCTTAACAATGTCTTGTTCAAGGTCATATTAACAATGACTGCGTCAGTTTTCCTATAACTTTTATATGAACCATTTTTTTCCCCAAAAAATGTTTTATTTTCAAGATAATCGATTACATCATTTAAAATTAAACATCCTATATATATATTTATGTAAATTGCGTAATGACATTGTTGTTTGTATGTATAAGATATTTCTTTCATACACAAGAATAAAAAGTATTTCGGACAAATGTGAACGGTTATGCATGTATAATGAGAGAAGTATTTTTCAGAGAGCCTGTTTTTCACTCGCATCGAAGAGATCGCAGTTTTGTATCGGCGGCACGAGAGATCGGCGATATATTGCGCACCAAATACAGGATGCGTTCACAAAGGTCCAAATTAAACGGTTCCGTCGACATTCAACCCTTTCGATCTAGTACACACATACACACAGGTCGCGACCCTCTATGCGCGCGTACCAACATTATCTGTCCATCGGAGTTCCTCCCTCTCGCGCCCTTTTTCGTTTCCCTCTCGAAACCACTCTCTCGGTGGTTATATCAAGCTTCGCATCAAGATGAATAAATACAGAGAGACGCACGGAAATAAATACCGACTCTCTATTAAACTGTACGCAGCTTCGCGTGTAAGAAAAGAAACGAAAGTTTTGAAGTTTTATTTTATATTAACAAAATAAACTCTTGTCGCGTGTACGTGTGAATTCTTTTTACGTTATCACACATCTTGATCCTTTTCCCATATCGCGATACTAAGAATAGAAATTCGCAATTCTTGGCAACTTGTTTCGCAATGACGCAACTTATGAAACAACGCGACAATTTTCTGTCTACGACAAGTTGGCAGATCGATAAGTGTCAACGCGACATAAAGTCCTGCGCGATAAATAGGTGGAGAGAAGCGGTTTTGATCTATCGGGCCGATTAAGACGCGCGTGTATAGTCCGTATATATATGTATATATATATACACGTTAGTGTATGTATACGCGCGCCCGTAATAACTACACAAAAGAGTGCGCGAAAGGGAAACCAGCGCGGGAGGAGAAAGAACGTCCACATCAGACAGAAGAGAAGAGAGGAAAGGGAGAGTTCCGGATGCGTTCTTCTTTCGCGTTCGACTCATCTTTCTTGTCCTTTTTTACCTGCCCGAGACGAGACCCACCCCCAACATTACTCCCGCTCGTGTCCCCGATCGGGAGGCTTTCCTGGGAAAAATCCACATTCAGCCGACAGTGAATGAATGAGACGGACCGCTTGGGTCCCGAAGCAAAAGGTCCTTTTGAAGGGAATTCTGAACGCAAGTGTTCATGGGACCCCGCGAAGAATTCTGTGCAACGTTCTCCTACGTTGCTCTGGCTACCTGAAAATCTTTCTCCCACAAACGAACCTCTCTCCTACGGAGATTCCTACGCGCACGTTTTTACAGTTCGTGTGCAAAAAAGGAAACCGACCGGTTTTCTCACGACAATTTTACGGTGACGTCCTGCGGTGACGTCAACCTTCGAACGGACGAGGATGGACATTTATTGTGTATTTTATTATTATTGTTATATCACTCAAGATAACCGTACGTTCGAAAAGAAGCAATACTTCCTTAGAAAATGCATCAATAAAAAAAAAAAAAAAAAAAAGCTTTAGTAATTATTGATGGCATCAACGTCGTCGACGAGATATTACGCGTTTTATTGTGATACGCGAGAGTTACTCGTTTCGAACGCGAGTTCACGTGGAGAGGAATGGCGCGATAGCAATTATTCATTGATGACGATGAAGTAGTAATCAAAACCAGTAGTGTGCAGTTTATGCCTCTGCTCGATTCACCGCGTGTCTCTCGTCTTTTCTTCGTCGCCATCGCTGATAGACATCATCGAAGCGAATAAGAAGAAGGGGTTTTTCCTTTGCTCGCTGTCGTACGCGAGAGTACGACGGAGGAAGTCGATGAGGACCGAAGGGGAGATGAGCGCAAAGGTCGCGAAAAGTGCATCGTCACGTGCCTCTATTAGAGATCCCGCGGAAAGAGAGACTTTTTGCTCGCGTTCTTCTTACACAGCTACCAGTCGACACACACACATACACACACATTCTCTCTCTCTCTCTCTCGCTGTTGCCTCTACACCTCTCTATCCTTCTCAGCTTCATGTGATACGTCATATAATAGTTTCCGTTCATTCGATCATCGAATGTGTCGCTTCTTCTGAACTAAATAGAGAGAAAAATTCAAAAAATTTCAACAAAATTTTAAAAAGCGAAAATCAAATCCTTTAAGTGCGTTTTATTAAATTTAAAAGCACCTTACAAATATAAAATAAATAAAAATAAAAATTGTGTGTTTGCAAGAAACCTCACAAATGACAATTTATATATTTCTCGATGTTCAATAAAACTCGATTCTGTCTTATGAAAGCGATATAAAAAAAATATATGTACAATCATATTTATTTCTCTATATTTTTATTTCTAATTATTTGAAGTTTTCGAAGTATCTCGTTGGGAGAAGCGCGACATATATATTTTTTGTCATAACATCTCTCTCCTCTTTTACTTTTTTTCGATCGCGAGAAAAAATTCTCGTCTACTTAGATACTCAGAGCGGTGGAAACAATTTTTATTGGAACGATTAAAAGCTCTTACGTGAGAGTCATCATCTTCTTTTCGCGCAATTTATCGTAACGCACGACTGTGCGTTTCGAAAATCAAAGCTAGTGTGTGTAAACGTTACTTCTCAATAAGAGTGATAATTCTTTTACCATCAAATCTACAGTAATTAGTTAAATATTTGTATCAATCAAAAAATATTTTAACGTTACTTGTAATTTTTCGTGTCAAATCTCCGCAGACGGATCGCTTTCGTTTCTATCTTTATTTTTTGAAGAAAAAGAGAGAGAGAGAGAGAGAGGAACAGGACGGGACAGTATGTGTGGACGTACACACATGGCGACGAAAGGGACGCGGTTGTAAACGTGTCTGGAAAGGCGCGTGTAATTATGTGCGAGAGGAGATAGCGAGTAACGCGTCGAGCATTCCAGCAGCCAGCCAGCCACCGGAGTCGGATCCACCCTCGCCGACTGACTCGCG
This sequence comes from Pseudomyrmex flavicornis, assembly GCA_014825475.1. NCBI lineage: Eukaryota > Metazoa > Arthropoda > Insecta > Hymenoptera > Formicidae > Pseudomyrmex > Pseudomyrmex flavicornis. The sequence continues at coordinate 9,960 of QVNW01003339.1, forward strand.
GTTGAACTGAATAGCCGGCTAATGAACGCCGAAGCCTCTAGTCTGTCAGTCCGGCACATCCAACGCGGCCCGAGAATGATCGTCGACCGAAAACGAAACCGATGCGATGCTTATAGGCGTTTGAGTAAAGAGTTTTGCGACCTGGCTCGTTCGATGTTGCGCGTATGTTCGAAGAAATGATAATAAAGCGCGCATCATTGTACACGCTTCGTTTAATTCAAGTATGTCGATGTCGATGTCTAGCTTTCTTTCATTGTCTCTCTCTCTCTCTCTTTTCTTCCTATAATTTTATAAAATTACATAAGAAGAAAGAAAAGATAAGATACGAATGCAAGCTAAGAGAAATAAAAAGTCGGTTTGAGAAAATTAAGTTTATAAACTGTGTCAGAGAAATACTTGACATTTCCTCTCTCTTTTGCGTCACGGAAGTAGAGATTAAAGTTTTTCTAATACTGTAAATATAACAGCTTTTGCATTGATAGAAGCCAGTGGCGTGGCTTCCGAGTTAAGAATCACGATGCGCTCCAAGAGACTCTTATCAGAAAAGCCGTTTCGCCAAACAGAACGAGCCGCGCGTGTATCGGTAGGTACAATTTCAATTTTGCTATCTCCCCCTAGTAGTTCCTCTCTCGATCCGAAAGGAGGAAGGGAATGATAGCGGATAGACGCGAGGAAAGAGAAAGGGAGCGGAAAGAGAGGAGAGAGAGAAAGAGAGAGAGAGAGATAGAGATAGAGTGTGTATGAGAGTAAGATTCAACGTTAGATAGGCGAGAGAGTTAGGCCGGGTGCCGTTGCCACCGCGTCCCCCGTCTCGTTTCTCGGCTGTCACTCAAATCCTCCCTCCTGCGTCAACCAACTACAACCCCCGGGGTGTTCCTTCCATCCCGTCGACGACGCCACCACCTTTCGTCCACCCTCTCTCGCACGTTTCTAAGCAAGAGCTACCCCCGCGGACTCGGTAATTGAATTTCACGAGTTGGTTACCCAAACCCCCGGGATCCCCGCGCCACTCCCGACGTCACACTATTGCCAACGTCTTGCACCCTTGGCGGAAAACAGGGTGCTGGATGACGCCGTCGTCGTAGACGACTTCGCTCTCTCGAGTCGGTCGTGTTGCGAACGGGAAGTTCGCGCCAGCCCGCTCGATGCCCGCTTAACATCGTGTAGCAACATCGATTATCACGCGCGACGATTGGCTCGTGCCAGGGTTTCCCTGCCTGCGCAGAATTACCGATTTCTCGTTTCGCGTTTCCGATCAATTCTCGACGAGAGTCGCGGAGACCGAACATCCGCGACTTAATCCCTCGCTGCATAAGCAACTTGATTTTCTCTCATGTCACTTTTCTTCTCTTCTCACGTTACAAATTTCGTTTTAAAAAAGTGCACTTCTCTTATTATATCCAGTCAAGACAACAAATTTCTCTTAAGAATTTATTTTTAATGATGTATTTTTTTCAATACGCTTTTTCGTGAACTATGAAGATCTATAAATATTAATACACCGATTAATTATTATTCTACATATATCGTATATTTCTTATATATTTCAAACTTTTGACACTTCTCGGCACTGGCAACCATGAAGACATAATCTCTATCACGAATGGCAATCTCGGATGGCAATCGCTAACGGTGAAGCACGTCGAACGTTCAGGAAGCCGAGGAGAACTTCCCCACGGCTCTCCCTCTCTTCTCGTCATATTTAATAACCCACGCGCACACACGCCCGGACCAAGGTCCACGTACGGGCATTAAACTCCGGCGGAGGTTCGTTACGTACAATGCGTCGCTGATTGACCAACCAGATCCGCCCTGAAGTGGCGTACCGCTGCTTGCCGTTGCGATATCGGAGTCACCCACCGGTGCTCCAATTGTCGGCGCCTGATATCTTTTCTGCCCTTTAACGTCGTCTGATTCCTTCGCCCTCGTCAATTTGTCGGTCGATGGTCTCGACATCGAAATCGCACGAATCTATTGTTTCGATCACAAAGTTCATCATAAGAAGAATGTGCTACATATCATTTAACCGATCTATATATATTATCGATTATTAAAAATTTTTGTTCCAAGTGACAGATTTAAAAAATTTATGTTACAAAAAAGTAATCATAATAAAATAAAAAACAAATAAATTTCCTCTCGGGTCTATCCTCGCAAAAATTTTCAGCCGGGAAGAAAGCAGGCAGAGAGTGATGACAGAGAGGGGGGGGGGAAGAGAGCGAATACAAACAGCTTCCCCTTCGATATTCGCGCCCGTGAAAAATCAGTGCGGTTCATTAAATTCCGAGAGAATGTCGGAACGCCGACGAATCCGTCCCCCACACAAAGTCTGTGGCACCCATCCATCGTGTTTTCTCGGCATCCTGATAAATATTTATAAACGCGGAAGAGAGCCACGCGAACGAAGCTGGAGGCTGTATTCCGTCATTTCCGATCACGTTTTGCGTTACATTTGAATTTGACGATAATAGATATCAATATCGAAGTTATGTATGGCGCTGTTTGAACATCTTCAACCGATGTTGTCTGTAACAATTTCTCTCTTTCGCAAACGTCAATTTAATATTTGTTCGTCACATGTATATTATTTATCGCAAAACATAAATAAACCGGAGTTTGATAAATTTTATTAAAAATAAAAAATAAAAAAACAGCACAAAAAATCCACGCAAGATTAAACTTGAAAACTCTTAAAGATGCAATTTTTCTCCCGCGACAATCGATAGCGTGACAGAGGCAGCACTTCCCTCGAAAGGACGATTTTATCAGACGATTTTGCCACGGTCGAAAGTCGTTAGGCAGATGGCGATAAATCGGGGCTCACTGTACTTCCTCTCCCCTCTTTTCCATCCTCCCGCGAGACTTCGCAAACAAATGTGCCGGCGTCGTACATTTAGACGTCTTTGTGACATTATCGGCGCAGCTTCCATCCCCGACAACTTTCTCCCAGATTTTACCGTCTCACGCTTCCCTCGCGAACGAACTGTTTACCATTGTTATTCGCGACGTAATCTAATCGATCCTAAGTTCGATCTTACATCGTCTAATCTTAGGAAAACAATTTCTTCGTTAGTTCGACAATCATACATTGCTTCAAAATAAATAATAAATAATCATCACGTATTTGTTAATTGTCAAAGCGCAATGTTTTTTTCTTGCCGACACGCTCGAGCGTCAGGAAACGCCCGATCCTGAAAGAGGAGGTGAATCGTGAGCGAGGAACGTGCATAAATTTGGCTCATAGCTCAGCCGATGATGCTCGAGAACGCTGAAGTGGGTCTCTTGGTAACGGCGAGCACTTATTCGCCCGCTCGCTCGCCAATCCAAATGAATTGGATAATTTGATCAGCTCGTTGCTGGCCCTTTGTTGCCTCCTGGGAACTTTGAATGGTCCGGTCGGCCACCGGCTGTCTTTTTCTACCTTCTCGCCAGACCCCTCTCTTCCTCCCGACAGTCCTCCCTTTTCCTCTCGCTCCTTCGCGCGTATCTCCTTCACAATTCTTCTATTCTACCTCTCCTTGATCCACTCACGTCGTCGCCGCCGTCGTCGTCGCTGATATCGGACCCGACAAAGACAGATGTTGAATAAAGAAAACGCAATTGGAATCGCACGCGCGCTCAAGAAGTACATTCGCTCGATCAACACAATAACCGGACGTAAGAAAAAAAAACGTCTCGAAATAAAAACAATCGAGTTATATCGATTTTGGTTTTAATAAATATAATGTTTTAATCATTATCACGCCGTTGTGTTAGAAATGTTAGCTTTTGGGCGCGTCTTGTTTGCGTTTTCTAATAAACTTTCTATATTTTGCGGGTAAATATTTTGCTCTGTTTCGATTTTTATCTCCTCCCCGCGATAGCACTGAACGGGCAGTATGGTCGCATGTCAGAGCGCATTCGAGCGGTGAATCCAAGAGATGTCAAGAAGGCCGACCCATTTTGCGGGAAAAAGTGCGCTCGAGAGTCTCTTGAACTACATTCCACGATGTAGGAGTCGCGAGAAATGATTTTCCTGGTGTTGTATCTCGTCTTTTCCCAACGATCTTAGCGGTTTTCGATCCCCGCCGAAATATTATTCGAAATCTGCTGGCTGTATATATGCTCCTTCCGTGCTTCTTATTCCCTCGACGCTTTTGTGCTCTCGTGACTCTTCAAACACGCGAAAACGCGTCCGAAAGGGATAAGATTCGCGGCTAGATGCTCGGTTTTCTCGCGAGAGAGACAGGCGGGAGGAATTCATTAAAATGGTCCGAGTGCGATATAGTGCCGTGATTACGATGAAAAATTAAAACAAAAAAAAAAAAAAAAAAAAAAAAAAACGGAAGAAAAGAAGTCTCTTAACGGTACTTGCAGGTTGGAGATGATTAAAATAAATTCTCTGCACAAGTTTGCATCGTCATGTCTGCAGCTTTCTTGTTACGTAAAATTTTATCATAAACATTTTTCTTTTTTTTTTTTTTAATGATGTTTTAAGTTAATTCGTATGTTGAACTGAATCAGATGTGTAAAATAAATTGAACGACACGTTTCAAAAAGATACAATGGCCAACAGATCCGCGGAATCAAATACAATGGTCGACAAATTAATTAATTACGGTAATCGAAGTGATCATTAAATGTTAAAATCGAAAAGTCGTCTGTGTGAGAAATCAGTCGTGATGAAGAAATAAACAATCGTTTCTCTCTCTGATAATCTTCAGATAAGATGAGGACTATTCGTCAGCAAATTTCATGTCATCAAATTGCAGACTTTCGCACGCACCTACGCTGAGAATCTGTAGGTATGTATGTATATATATATATATGTATATATATATGTGTGTACATATATACCTGCGAAGGTGTATATATCGTTGTCCTGGCATAACTCGCGGCCATACTGCCTCTGTTTGACGTCCAGAGGAACCGAGATCTGCGAGCGGGGCGAAGGGGAAGAGGAATGATTAATTACGAGGGAGTGACGCGCAAAGGAACGGAGTGGGGCCAAACGAAAAGCGACGATGAAACGACGAGCTGGTGTGTTCTGAGAGGTCACGATAAATGTCTCTCGCAAGAGTTGTAGAAATGTGGCTCGGTTCGAGAGGCTTGCAAGTCCCTCTAATTATTTTTAATTTAATTTTAATATAATTTAAAGTTATTTCTCTTTCTCTCTCTCTCTCTTTGTTTGACAGCAATAGTAGTAATATAAAAACCAGCGACGACACAACGATTAATTACCTCCAATTAAGTTCAATTAACGCACATAGAAACGATGAGACAAATAATTTATATACTTCATCTATTTAATTACACGTGCGATCGAAATGGCGAGGTAACAAAAGCTTATTAACGCGTACACTTTTTGCCGTTAGATCGATATCATTTCTCATGAAAGCTGTACGCAGGATCAAAGCGCTTCCATCGTGAAAACCGGGTGAATGGAAAGCAGGGATCGCCTGTACGAGCACCGCCAAAAGGACAGATTCGTCCGGCGAGTGGGGTCTGCCGCGTTTTCGAGCACGGTCAAACATATTACGCCGACCGGTTGTCCGATAATGCGTTTCTGATTGCCGGCCACGGCTATACGTTTCCTGCATCGGAATCCCAACAAAAATCCGGGGGGGTGGATATTATGCTCTTTCTTTGTATGAAATATTCATTTGAATTATATATGAAGTTTCTGATACCTTTCTGTCAATATTGACTTCTCATGATTTTTATATCAGCTTTATATATAACGTAATATATATGTATCTATTGTTGATACAATAGCAAGAGTGCGATATTCTATCTTTATTAGTTTATCCACAAAATAAATATTAAAAATAAATCCATTTGTTAGAACAAATTAATTCTCAATAATAAATTTGTTCGCGTTGGCGATAATAATCGTTTACTTATTTGATCGGTGACTAACACAAAAAAAAAACAAAAAAAAAGTGAAAGAATCACTTATCAAAAAACAAAGCCAGAAATGTTCGTCCTTGTATCAGATCGATTGATGTGTTGGGACGGACTCTCGCGATTGAATCTCCACGTCGAAGAAAACTGATACGCGCATCGACAAACGCGCGTATACGTGTAGGCAAAGGTATCAAAGATACGTCAGTGGAGAAGATCGGGGAGACGCGGCAGGCTGGATGGTTGGAAGCGTATCAAATTATCGGTTATTAATAACGCCGTCTGATCCCCCATTCGTCGTTTTACGCAGGAACAGTCGCTCACCCCCGCGTCTCGCAAGGTCGAAGATCCTCACCTCGGCTCGCAATGACTCGATTAATAACACCTCGTCGGCGATAGCGCTTAATACGCGTATCCAGTCTAGAGCGGTTTCTATATATAGGTACGTACATACAGAGTTACGATGTTTAACGGCATCGTAGAAGCGAGTCACGAAGAAAATCAAAGCACGCTTTGATTTTGCCGACAACAGTTTCGCACCTTCGAAAGTACGAACACCTCACGATTTAAAAAAAATCAAAGTCAGTCGAGATCTCGATAATGATATCTAGAGCAATAAGTGGTACAGTCATTCACGCTAATAATGCAGATATATTGCATTCATTCGCGCTAACAAATTGCGGACAACCAAAATTTTCAGAAATTACTTGCGAAATCGCGAATAAATA